>CAJUYH010001361.1:37024-49804 GCA_910591685.1 Galerucella tenella | reverse complement strand
AACAAATAGATATTTCTTAATTCAAACCCAGTGAAAAAACTTTCAAATAAAGGAAAGCGATTTTACAAATCAATGGAAAAAAATTAGTTGAATAGCGTATAGAGGTAGCTTGCCATTAATATAATTCCAAATTCACTTCTTTTGGATTTAAGGAATTGCTTTTAATCGATTTCAGCTCGATTCCCAAATTTAACTTAAAAAAAAGTTTCTTCAAACAGTCTTCTTGACTCACTCTGTATGCATTTGATATGTCTAAAAATGCAAAACTTTTCCAAGTAAATCTCAATTTACTTAGCATTCCATAAAGCTACAGTTGATAAGAAAAAATTGGGTGTCCCTCAGTGTAGGAGTTGAAATCGATTGATTTTACTTTATAAAATTTCTGGGATTGATTTATTCTGACTTTTTAAAGGCTGTTGGTATTGTGATAAATAATCTACCAATAAAATAGGTCGTATTTAGTTGATAATTATTTTTTTATGTATTGCAATTATGTATGTGCCGTTTAAACATTGAATTTTGTGATATATAGTTCGTTTACAATCTAAAACGCATGTTGTAACTTTTATTTTGTATTTTTAAGTTACTGCAATAAATTATTTTTTGGAGGTCGTTGTGTTTTATTTCATGTATTATTGCCTTTCTTCTCTCCCTTTATTTATATCCGAGCGATCCATTGAGGTATAGTACGAGTTAGAGAAATAGTGAATCAAACCGTTGCCTACAGCGTCTTTCGTCTATTATGAAAGGCTAGAACACTCATAGAGAACCTGCGTGACATTGCTAATTAGACACTAGCGTCCATGGTGGCAAAAATTAGCATCTAAACTACATACGAAATATGGAGAAAATGTCATACGTTATAATGATAAAATTATGAGCGGCTGCCAAAAAATTAATGTTCGAGCACAGTATATAAACCAACCAGTAGTGTATCTCTCATAAATTTCATTCATAAATTGCCAGAGCTTTTGATAACCTTGAACGGATCGTTTTACGATTCATTTTACTATAGTCGTAGGTGCATAAGTTTTAAAATGACTTGAACGTGTTAAATGTTTTTTCTTAAATATTGTAGAACAGTACACTGATGAGTGAATAAAACAATAGTCTTATACAAAATATTTATTGCTTTTTCCATATTACAATTTTCATTTGATTATGATTTTTGAAATTTTTATTGACAAATTTTAATGTGTAATATAGTCGTACCGTGAAGAAAAGTTTTATTAAATATTTTATTGGAAAATCAACACAAGGATGTACAAACTCTGTTGTTTGACTAGTATTTATAAGTGATTCAACAATATTATATTCCGTAGCAACTTTCTCAAAATTCATTTGGAATAATGTTTCTAATAATGAGATGTATTGTACAAAATTTTCATGCGGTATATTCAAGTTTCCAAAAGTATACTTATTCGTTTTTTCATAAGCTCTAAGGTAACTGTATAAAGACGAATCGTCTAAATTCTGATACGCATGTGAATACGTCTCACATACGCTGCATGTATGGAATTGGAATAGCCTTTTTTAAAAGAAGTCTTCTTTGATGATGTTGCATAATCATATCTGGTTCAAAATGAGCACCACATAAACGATATTGTAAAGAGTTTCTATTTTTGGTATCAAGTCAGGCCTATCTCATGCTTCGAGCCAAACTTTAGCTCTGAAACAAAAACAACAAATTAAATCAATGCATGGAACTAAGGCTCATAAATGTAATATGAAGATCAAATAATAAAGTATTATACATTTCGTATGAAAATACAAACAGTTTTTCACCTTTCTGAATCCTTTGGAAAACGGTAAAATTTTTCATCACAATTATAATATTTATTGTTACATCCACGAACTACACACACTACCCGATTTCTTCTTTTTAATGGTATCCATTGCAAAAAAATGCTTATAAACTATTAAAATAATACCGAAAAGCTGTAAAAATATAAGCTGTAATAAATAATTTTATTCGCAAATTCACCACTTGCACTTTGGTTGGATCGCAGAACAGCACTGGCCGCCGGATGATATAGTCATCCGATCCGAACGACGTTGTAGGTCACAGGGAGCTCGGCAGTGCGACGTCACGAGATAACATACTGGTTCGTTCATATCATAGATAAAGGATATATATGTTCATATACTGTGGTTCGAGTCTTCAAAATGCTTAAAATTCGTCTAAAGGGGTTTTTAGGGACGAGAAATCGACTGCCACAGTCTGTTTTTGTATAACTCGACTAATATGATAGATAGAACGTTCTAGTCTTCAGCAATCGATTCAGGGGAAAATTTTACATATATCAGTGGATTTTTAGTCGATAATTCCGAGTGATAAGGATAGCGGGAACCAGTTTAAATTAAATATTTCCATACCTACCCCTTGCTTCAAAATTTTCGACAAAAAAAAATGCTCAAAATTCCTCTAGAGGGGTTTTTTGGGACGAGAAATCGACTGCCACAGTCCGTTTTTGTATAAAATCATTTTTTCTCCCTCAAATGGAGTCATGAAATTTTCGAAAATCCCATTTTCAAAACTAAAGTTCCTTATAACTCGTTTAATATGATATATAAAACGTTCTAGACTTCAGCAATCGATTCAGGGGAAAATTTTACATAGACCAGTGGATTTTGAGTCGTTAATTACAAGCGATAAGGAAGTTAGCATGAACCAGTTACTTAGAATATTACCATACCCACCCCTTGCTTCAAAATTTTCGACAAAAAAATGTTTTCAACATAAATAATGCTCAAAATTCGTTTAGAGGGATATTTCGGGACGAGAAATCGACTGCCACAGTCTGTGTTTGTACAAAATCATATTTTCTCCTCCAAATAAAGTCATGAAATTTTCGAAAATCCCATTTTAATATCTAAATATACTCATAACTCGCTTAATATGATGAGATAGAGCGTTCTAGTCTTCAGCATTCGATTCAGGGGAAAATTTTTAATAACAATGGATCTTGAATCAATAATTCCAAGCGATAAGGAAGTTAGCAGGAAACAGTTTACATTAAATGTTTCCATACCTCCCCTTGCTTCAAGTTTTCGATAAAAAAATGTTTTCGACATAAAAAATGTACAAAATTCGTCTCAAGGTTTTTTTTGGACAAAAAATTGACCTAACTACTTGAAAATATTCGTTAGCTAACTTTCTGTATTGTTATTTGCGAAAGTAAGAAGACAGCAATATGATGATGGCTGATGATTCATTGCTGTGACGTTTTGTACCTAGTTAAATGACTGGCTGTTCTTCTAATGATCCGAATCACCGTACACTAACTGCCGACAAGTAAATTCAAATTCACTTGCGTAGGAACGTTTGAAAATTTTGGTACATCATTTCTCTGGCGCCTTACACGTCTGTTATCATAATACATTCAATACTCGATTTAAACACTAGCCAGAATTCGCCAGGCGATAGGAGGGGTAAGGAAATTTTCGGTAACCCCTAAATCGACGAAGTGAATTTACTTGTCGGTAGTTAGTGTACGGTGTCCGAATCAACCTAATCAAAATTTCAAAGGATTAAAATTTATGGGTAATATTTGAGATATATAATCATGTCTTATCAAGAACAAATTAATATCACAATTAATATGTTTGAACCTGACAAAAATAAAGGTAATCTTAACATACTGTTCAAAGTGTCCCACCACCGTTAAATCACGTAATATTATTTTTATATTCACACTTTCTGCTAGAAGCCACAATTTCTATTGACTGAATAGAATTTGTAAGTACCCTCAAGAAAAAAAATTCATTTTAAATGCCAAAACTCATGTATTTATTAATGATGGGACCCTTTGTGTGTGTAAATTTTTTAAAGTACGACTTCTTCAGAAAATACACAATTTTATCTTCATATCTAGTAGTCCTTCCTTCCACTATCTTCCAAAATGTCTTCACCCTGAAGCCGTTTTGTTGCTCTAAAAGAACATTCTTTTAAATATGAACAGTCAATTTAAAAAAAAGTAAAAACGAGTTATTCTAACTTCGGAACATTTCAACTCACCTATATTCTTCCGTTTCTGTTAAATAATTCAGAAGCACTATCTTCCTTCTGTTCCCATATTTGCTTTATATGTATAATTTCCATCCATATATGTCTTATACATAGTTGGTTTTCCTGATTCTACTGAATCAGCGATAGATGAAATACCCTGAAAAATATCATTCTACATTTAAAACTGTATTGTGTAGGTACTTATTGAGATGATTGGCTTAATGCAATCTATACGTGAACTATTAATTGCTAATGAATCATTCCTTGCTAGGTACTAACTTCAGTTTTTATTGTTGGAAAACTGGCGAATAGATAGATAGATAGTTTATTTTCTTTTAAAATATTTATAATTTAATGGAAAGGGTGAGAACAATATATAAACCTGCTTACAATGATAAAATAAATTTTAGTTATTCATTTATAATAAAGGTTCTGAGTTTTAGAACATTCCAAATATAGCTAGCAATTGCTTTAGCTGAATTTATTGTAATATTATTAAGTGAATCAGCTGCAACATTGATATCGGCTAGGTAATTTAAGGTGGATTGTTTCATACTGCAATATATTGGACACTCAAAAAGTATGTGCTCAATCGTTTCTAACTCCTTCTGGTTACAAATAGTGTAGATTTCATTAGGGTTTACCTGATAGATACAGCCTTTGTATGTAAACTTTATGGAGGATGTATTACATAACCAAAGTTCTTGTAATTTGGATGGGCATTTTTAGGCACAGATATTTTTGTCGTGACGCAGATACTGTTAAATGTTGATATCAACGAAAGTAAAAAGAGCTTTTACCTGAGCTGCCCAGAATAGATATAAACAGGGCCGCGTTTTGGCCTAGGCACGGGAGGCACGTGCCTAGGGCCCGTATAAAATTGGGGCCCGGTCCACAAGTATTATTTTATAGATCCCTTAAACAAAATTGGAACTAAGAAAAAAATTACTTTGAAACAGTTATCGAATACCAGATGGTCTGCCCGAGCTGATGCTATTAAAGCTCTGAAAGAAAATTATGCTGAAATAATGGAAGCTTTAAAAACCATCTCGTTAGATTCAACCGAAAAATCTACAGTTCGTGTGGAAGCTGGTGGTTTGTTGTCTAAGCTGGATGAGTTTGAGTTTGTCTTACTGATTTGCATATGGGAAAGCATTTTAAGTAGAATTAACGCAGTCAGTAAGACTTCAAGCAAATAGAAGCACCTTGGACACTGCCGTTACTCTATACCTATATATCGAAAATTAGAGATAATTTTAATACGTTCGAAGAAGATGCCGAAAAATTATTACCTCGCAAATATAACAACAAAGAAAAACGACGAAAAACGAGGAAATTATTTTTTGACGAAAATGTAGAAAACGATACAATTTTAGAAGACCGCGAAAATTTTAGAATTAATATATTTTTAACAATATGTGAAAATTATTTTTGAAATTTCAAAAAGAAGTCAAATTTACAAAAACTTAAAAAATAAATTTTGTGTAATATTAGATAATTGTGATGATATAGCGAGTTTGAGAAAAGTTTTAACTTGATCAAAGAAACTTATGGGCAGGACTTGGATGCAGAAGATCTGAAAATGGAACTAAGACAATTTTCTCTGCTTGCTGCTGCAGAAAATTTGAAAACTGCTTCAGAAAAATTACTTTTTATAGAAGAAAATAAAATTGTATCGGCCTTTCCAAATGTACAAATTTTATTACGATTATATCTAACATTAGCTATTAGTAATTCAGAGGGAGAACGGTCCTTATCAGTTTTAAAAAATATCAAAAATTATTTAAGAACTGTGATGTCACAAGAAAAACTAAATTCTTTGGCAATTTTATATATAGAACAAGAATCTTTTAAATCTGTAAAATACGATGAAATATAATTACTGTTTTTATAGAGAATAAAATTAGAAAAAAGAAGTTTTGAATAATAACTAATGTTTTTTGTCTTACATACCTAATTAATAGTTTAATTTATTTTCTCGACTACCTTTTAATTACACATATTATATTGTATGTAATAGGTAAGTATAAAAGTACATATACATACATATGTTTATTTTATGTACATAATATAAAGTATAGGCGATTCCACATCAGCGCCCTCGATGGCAATGAGAGTTGCCTATATGACATGACATACGTCATATAGGCAACTCATAATACAATTACCGTCCTCCTAAGGTCTACTTTATTGCCATCGAGGGCCATCAGTTATGTGGAATCGCCTATATTTTATTGCATAAAGAAAATTTTGCCTCAAAGCCTGCGGTTCAGTGGGCCCGCAGTAGAAAATTTGCCTAGGGCCCGAAAATTCCTAAACGCGGCACTGGATATAAATGTTTAATAATGTTTTATTTTCGAGTAGCGGGAATCACGAACAACGAACAACAGCTTTTATTGAAATTATTTTTATATTTTTACTACTTACTGATGCTTTTTTTTCTACGCTACCAGGTGGACTAGACGTAAGTAATGTATGACATGTGGGACATTTTTTTTCAAAAAAACCTATCCCCACATCTCCGCCGCTGGATGGGAAGCTATCTAAAAATTCAAATTAGTTTAATTAAATTTTAAAATATGAAATGTAGTGTTCGGTGTGCGGTGAATTTTGGGCAACACACATTACACGCCTTAGGTAACAAGACGTTACATTTTGAGGAAATATTTACTCTATTATAACTTTAGTTAATCGATATTACAATTTGGAAGAAACTTACCACTGGATTCAGCTACCATCTTTCGAGGCGTAGAATCTAGAAAATAAAAGAAATAATTAAACAAAGTCTATTTTTTTCTGGATTCTTGTGTTTTTTGTTTCTTAATAAGAACCTTAACGTCTTACTTAATCTAGTTAAGCTTTTTGGTTGTAGCAGTCGCTTTTGATTTTTTCTTGATGATTCATTTCTAGGTGACCTATTCGATTTTAATACACTTTTATCCTGTTTGAACCAAGGTATCCTAACTCTTTCAGGCGATGTTCCTAGTTCTATTCTAGTGGCTGTTTCATCACCGATACAAGGAGATATTCTAGTTTCTGGTCGCATACGCAACCTACTTACAAATCCTGGTGTAGATAACGGTTTCTTTAAAACTGGAAAATGGAAATTATTAAAATTTGACAAAATATCTTATAATAATAGTTACTTTGAATATTCGTATTTGAAGCATGCGTGTCTTTATTGTTTCCTGAAAATAAAATAATAAATTATAGTTTAAAAAAATCACGATTGGATCGAACGCTAGTCCAAAGGAATCCCGAGGACAGAGAGCTATGCAAGGAAGGCGGTATAAAGGCTATTAAGTCTAATAAAAAGAATAAAGCTAGGTTACAAACATACATAGTGAAGCTGATATACTTTATTTAGCTGATTAATTTTACTTTTGTGATTCATATTCATAACTTTGCTTAAAGTCTATATAGAAAGGACAAGGAGTAATAAATCATTCATTTAAGTAGATTTCATAGACGTACCAAAATATATTTTAAGAGGGTATACCGTAAGGTACATTTTGTATTGAACAACCCAGTTTTCTTAGAAACATTATCGGGAATATTATTTTAAAAGAAAGTAGGTATATTAAATCAGTACTTAGTATTAGTTCTTTGAGTAAAGTTTTCTTAGAAACATTATCGGGAATATTATTTTAAAAGAAAGTAGGTACATTAAATCAGTACTTAGTATTAGTTCTTTAAGTAAAGTTGTATGAAGTTGTATGGTTTTCATAATATTGTAAACAGTTGGAATATATTTAAAACATTTGTTGAATGTTAATTGTGCAAGTACCAAACAATGTCGATAAGCCAAGGACCATCTAAACGACCAAAAACAGGTCCATTATCTTTAAATGAAAAAACTCTGATATTGAATTGTTATATATCATTGAAAAACAAGGATCCAAGTGCAAGTGTTGATGATATTGTGGAATTAACGGCTGCTATGTTGTGTGTTGCTAAATCAACAATTTATAGATTACTAAAAGAAAGCAAGAATGGAACTCTTCAACCCCCTAAAACTCCTTCATGCCGAAAACCAATTGAGATCGATGAGTCATTAAAACAAAGACTAAGGCGTAAAGTCCATGGATTTTACTTACGAAAGGAAATTCCAATACTTGACAAAATTATGACATCAGTGCAAGAAGATACGGACTATCCAAAATTCTCCAGAATGACATTATGCAAACTTTTGAAAGATGTGGGTTTCAGATATACAAAACATAATAGAAAATCTCTCTTGATAGATAAACCGGAAATAGTTTTTTGGAGAAGAGACTATTTAAGAAGCATTCGACATGCCAGAGAACAAAATTTGAAAATCTTCTACTTAGACGAAACATGGATAAATGCTGGATATACAGTTTCCAAATCTTGGCAAGATGAAAACATTAAAAGCGGAAAGCGGAAGGCAGGCATTCGTGGAAGGTTTGTCGTTAGGTATGCAGCCACCATCTGGAAAAGGAAAAAGACTTATCATTGTCCATGTTGGAAGTTCTGAAGGTTTTGTTGATGGTGGATTATTAACTTTTATTTCAAAACGCATGGGGGACTATCACGAAGATATGAATGGGGATGTCTTCGAGGAATGGTTTGTTCAAATGTTGGATCTGATTCCAAAAGGGGCTGTTATTGTTATGGACAACGCAAGTTACCATTCACGGTTACGAGAAGCATTGCCCACAAGTCGTTGGCGTAAAGCAGAGCTTTTGGAGTGGCTTATTACGAAAAATATTAAGTTTCCAAAATATCCACTAAGGAAAGAACTTTACAGAATTGCAAAAATGAACAAGAATAAATACAAAACCTACATTGTAGAAAAAATGGCTTCTTCTCGTGGTATATCAGTTCTTCGACTTCCCCCTTCATTGTGAACTTAATCCCATAGAATTAATATGGGCTCAGGTAAAGGGGGAAGTTGGAAGAAAAAATACTACTTTTAAAATAAACGATGTTGTGAAATTGTTTGAGAGTGCTGTAAGTCATGTTAGTAAGGAAAATTGGACAAACTGTATCGAGCATGTTATCAAAGTAGAGGCAAATATGTGGAAAATTGACAATATTTGTGATGATTTAATCGACCCTATTATTATTAATGTCAACAACGATTCATCCTCTTCCGAGTCGGATATAGAATAAAATGTAAGTAATAAATGTATTCCAATAATTATTTCTTTTCATTTTTTATTATATTATAATTTAAAACGTATTTTTTTCCCAAAATACACACCACTGCATTGCGTTATTGCTTATCTGCTAATCCTTTAACAATGAAGAAACCCTAAACTTTGCTACAACTGAAACAAATACGGGGTCGATCTACCTGGTTTTTAGATTTACGGAAGAAATGTAATTTAAAGTAAGAGATTTATCAAAAATTTCATGGTGCTCCCTGTAAAGGTTTTGCATACTTAATTAGGGTTTATTACTCCTCGTACTTTTTGTACAGACTATAGTATAGTATATAGTATATAACAAATTAAAAGAAACCTCAGGGATATTCGAACTCGCGATCTCCTGTTTACTAGACAGGCACTTTAACCAACTAAACCACGGCGCCAGCTAGTATATACTCTCTATAGTAGTGGGTCAGAATCGAGTCCTTAGGAAGTGAAGCTAATATAAGCGTGTTAAAAGCAGTATTATAGACAACATAAATCTTTGACGCTATACTGATTATTATAAAAATGATTATTTTACCAGATGTAGAGACTTTCAGAGCACTTCTACTTTCCGGCCTAATTGGAATTCTACTGGGAAGACCTACAAATCAAGTAGATTAATCAATATGGTTATTGTTTGTACTTATCTCTGTTATATCTAATGTATTGAGCCCACCCTTTACATGTGGACAACCTTGGCCTTGTCAACTGTCAGGTGTCCTTCAAGTTTATAATAGTTATTACAAATAAAGTTAGTAGTATAGGAAGATTAAGACGTTTAGCTAGTTTATCTGTGTGTTCTTTGCTTTATTTGATCTAAAACAATGCCTTCTAAAAAACTTGTTTGTGTTAAGTCAAGGCCGACAGAATGTAATTTTGTGTTAACCTACAAAATGTGAAAACGTTACGCTACTGTATTTTACAATATGGCACTGGTTTTGACAACAAGTTCGCGCATACGACTGCAACTTCACATGGGTTCTTCATACGTGAAACGGAGTCTAAACTAGTCAGTCCCTTACAAGGACTGTTCCAGGTATTTAAAGCGCTGGTGGACAATGACCCTGCAATTCCAGATACTGTAATCTGCTGTCTCATCTGCTGTCAATGAGCTTATTTTTCTATGCGGTATAATAATCATCATACACGAATAACCAAGTTACTTTTTTTTAAAATTCACTGATGAGAATATAAATAAATCTCACTTACTAGTTTTGACAGTTTCAATGTGGTACTGCATTGATGTTGTTGGCTTTCGCGGCATACTTTCATTTGTACAACTTGAATACAAATAAGAGTGGTTACCTTCACTTGGGTCGTCTAAACTAAAATGAAAAAGTCATTAAAATAATAATCATTGTAAATAGTATATTACGTAACGTGTGCGGAAAGTGACATTTTTCACACGAGTGGGAAGTATTGTCTCACGAGCGCAGCCGAGTGAGACAATCCCACGAGTGTGACAAATCACTTTCGCACAAGTTATGTACACTATTTTTCCTACGACCACGCGATATACTTTTACCAAATTAGGCATGTATAATCTTGCTTTTTTATGTAGATGTGAGAGGTTTTACATATGTGTATTTGTAAATACTTTATATGGTTTTGATTACTTACCTTTGAAATTGGCCCAGAAAATTGTGATTTTTATGTTTTAATAACATAAAAGTCCAATAAATGTCGATATAAACACATTTTATTTTGGAGAATAAATAAACTGTTGTGTATATTTCCTTAGCGCTTATTAGTATCTTGGACAAGAACCATAAGCTACAACAGTGGGATGGCCGAGCGGTCTAGGCATCCGTGGGCTCGATTTTTGACAAGCAGTAGGGTGGTTCGAGTCCGGGCTCGGTATTTTTTTTTAATTTTAAATGAAATAAATAGATTATATTATATTATTATATGGACAAATCAACTTAGGAAATAAGCATTTCACATATTCATATTAATTTGCGGAGTAAAAAGACTAGCATTTCAACATTCAATTTGACAGCTTTTTTATCCGCACACGTACGGATAAGATTTTTTTCCGTACGCGTATGAATAAAGGTCACTTTCCATAGAACTAGTCAGTGCGATATATGTCATTTTCCTATGTGGTCGTAGGAAAAAAATATTTAATTTCAACCTAATAATTATTGGTGACATTAAAGAAGGTTATATTAAAACATATGGTTGTGAATGCAGCTGAATTATAAAATTTAAAGACTTCGCTGGTTAGTTTTTATTAAATGCATTGACAAAATTAATTCTAATGGTCGGTACCTAACTTAAACTAATAAGATGCAATTACGGATAGGGTAATTGTTTCAGTCAATTGGAATATTAAATGAGCTTCTTTTTGTTATTTGTTGGGAAATTAAACCACAGTATTTTTATTTCAACGTTTCGGTAGCGCTCTAGCTACCGTTATCAAGATTAATTAAGTTTTATATAAATTCTGACGCAGCAAAAATTATCATATTTCACCAAACAAATTCAGCTTCTTTACAAAGCCAAGAAGGTCTGAGGGCTGAGAGGTAGGCACAAGGTGTCAGCTGTTTCATCATTTTCCAGACAAAGACCGCACGTTAAAAGGCCTGTTAGACAACGATGTGTTTGAATGAACCAATCCTGGTAAATTATGCCAGTTCTCTTCTTGCTGTCCAGATATTTAATAATATTGGTAAAACTTTATTGCCTATGGTATTTCTATACATATTTAGCCTCTTTTTCAAGAAATATACGAAGAGGAATAAGTCAACAAGGATTAATATAGATACATATTTCGCAATTACTAAAAATAATCACCTTCTCATCATCCGAAACTCTGGCAATGCCAAGTTTCTTTTAATTTCTATCGTTTCAATACTCCGTTTAATCTCTAGTGATTGTACATTTCTTCCCATTTCGGATATTTCATTAATATGTTTAATATCTTGATTACCTTCAGTGGGAAGATTATGCTGGTAGTCAAACCTTCGAAAATAAAGATTTTGAAATAATAAAAGGCTAGAGTTGAGAATGTTTGCACTTTATGTGAGCTTGAAGTGTTTTTATTTATTTTCAGATGGAATAGTTAGTTTAATTTACAAACGATTGTCATAAGAATATTCATTTGCCCTTACTTACAATACTGCATTGGACTGAAACAGTTTTTTGATTGAAGATGCTGCCGATGTTTGATACGACCTAGACGATTCTACAGATCCAGCTGAGGAGCATACAGTGCCATTTTCCATATCAGAAAAGTCACCTCTTGAGCTAAAATAACAAAAATATTAATTAATATAAATATTGTTTGAAAATATTTTAAAACTTGCCTTGTTTCTCCAGATTCCTTTTCCACCACTGTATCCAATGTTGTATAATACTTTGACGGTATATTTCTTTTTTCCAAAATATTACACAAATAGTACGGTGGACCAGGATAATCAGCAATGTCGCTCTTGAATAACGGCAGCTGGTATTCTTCTTCTTGTATCTCTGCGTCCAGAGTTGTTATTGGTATTTGGGGAAGAGCTACAATATCATCATAAATAAAAAGAAAAACCTATTTTATGTACAATTAAATCTTACTTTGTGGTGATCTGGGTTTGTTCCTGGTAATTTGGGCGTCACTATTAA
>CAJUYH010001361.1:0-37014 GCA_910591685.1 Galerucella tenella | reverse complement strand
TTACGTATTGTCTTTTGTCAAAAACTGATGATCTATTGCTTGGTCTAATGTTACACTAGAATTGCCAAATATTTGTTGGCAAAAGAGGTGTGTGCGGTGTTAAGAGGCAGAAAAAAATGTACTAGACCATGGGTGATTTGGAAATACTTTGAAATGTGATGAAGTGCCAGTTAAAACGTTATGAAAATCTTAATTTTTAATGTATTACTCACTTTGTATGACCAGGCGTGATGTTTTTGGTACACACAACATTGGATGAAGGATATATGATTTTTCTAGCTACTCTTTCTGTATTTGTTGGCATGCTTTCTGGAGGTTTCCTCTTAGGACAAGATTGAATATCATACTTGCATACTAAAATTTAAAATCATACGGAAACGTGAAGGAAAACGAAATGAGTGATAACTCAAGATAAAATTGGAATTGCTCTTACTGTTGCAGAGATTTATCGTTGGAAGTGTAATAAAGTTAAATGAACAGTAATTTCTTTCTTTGTTAACAAGATCATTTAGATGATCTTTGTAGTAAATCAAAATATAAAAAGAAAACTTACAGCAACATGTAGAAATTCCTCTGTCAAGTCTACTTGTGGGCCTTGATCTAGGAGTAGCTTTTATGCAACGTCTTAAATTTATATATTCTCTGTAAAAAATAATTTAGGAAAATTGTATTTGTTTTTTTTTTTCAATTACGCTCCTTCCGGGCTACCCTTTCCCCACTAAATATTTCACGATCTGTAATAACATAAATACGTTAATACTTACAGTGCCATCCATAAATAGTCAAACAGAAATACGAGAGCAGTAGCCAGGAAAAAGAATCCCATAGCATAGAAATAATATACCATGGTGACCCTCTTCAGGAATAATATACATCCTCCGCAAAGGCAGAAGAAAAGGAATGCTGATAAAGATATCATCAACCAAGCTGCATAACCGATTGGGGAGCGGAACACCCAAGCTACGACGTCGAAGAAACAGATGAATACAAATGCTGCTGATACTGATATTGACACTACTTTTATTAATACGTGTAAGTTGGATTGAAATATCATTATTGCTAGGGCCAGACATACGACACAAAATATCTGAAAAATAAGTAAAGGTTTTTATGAAATAACGTCGAAAACTTAGGAGTTATATTTATCAAATAATATTAAAGGTGAGCATAATAATTGTTTACTTCGTTAAAATAGATAAAAAATTGTAAATTTTACAATAATTCAAATTGCGATTGATTTAATAAAGGGCAGTTTCTACAAATTGAAGGTTGAAACAATTTAAAGCTTGAAGGAATAATAATATGGTCGGTTTGTCTCACAATTTGCGTAGATATCTACATAGTTTTTATAACATTTTCTTTTTGTACGTTTTAAACAATAATTTTGGGTAATTTTTAATGTCAAAAGATTCTAGCAATAACAGCTTGTACTTACGAATTCTATCCATCTAATTATACTAAACCTAGGATAAACTAGACATTGAAAATACTGGTTATCATTGTACACATTCATTTTGGCTACACCACACTTATAACGAAATAATATTTAATTTTCAACAAAAACACACATTTTAGTTGGCATTCACTTTGTTACAATTGACATTCAAAAAGTTAATTATAGACATAGACATTGACATGTATTTTATTATTTTTTTTTACCAAGCGCGAAAATTTTTCTCAGTTGGTATAATTTCGTTAAATAGTTGTACGCCATTACGCAAGTGTACTTTTTTGTATAATTTTTTATTGATTGACAAAAGTATAATCTCGCATGCAACAAAAAATGTCACTGTTTGATAATAGATCCCGAGAGAGATAATCAATTTCCTGCTAAACGCGTGTTCTGTCATCTGATTGGATGCGAACACAGTCGTTATTTTTCACATCAGAATTAAAATACGCTACTCTATCGATAAATGTTGCAGTAACTGTCATTTATGACAAATATCATGTTAATAAACATATAAAACAGAAACATATTTTTATTTTAAGATATTTTAGAAATTTGACAATTCAAAGTGACAATATGAATAATAAGAAGCAATTTTCTGGTATTTTGCATCCTCAAGCAGAAAAAGATGGTACTTAATCTGATAGATTATTTCGAGAATGAATGAAAAAATGGAAATTTGTCAACCAGTGTGCAGGAAACATCAACCATCATTATTTTCTCCGGGTATATTTGTAATCTCACATTTTGGTAACCTCTGTGTCTTCTGATTTGATACATATGGTTAGTGACCTTTGAACCCGCACGATAAGAGCGTTTTTGACTATTAGGCCAAACGATAGGGGTAAAAACTACAAGTAATTAGCAATACGGCTGATGTAGATTAATATAAAAAAAAGTTTACCAGTCTATCGATTTCCCAAATTGGAAAAAAATCTAAAAACTTTTATTTTTTCGAAATTTTTCAATATTTCGCGCTGGGAGAAAGGTAGAGAAAAATAAAAAAACACCGTATAGAAGGATTGTTTTGCAACAAAAAAGGTTGCTTGCGTTTCTTTCCTCCGAGCAATGGTTTGTCCGGAAAAAATTCGGTAAGCTAAGTATGTGTTCCGCATCCGCGCGACTCTATTTTCTGAAGCGCGGTGGAGTACATTATAAACTATTGTACAGTTATAATATAGATATAAATAATTGTAATACGGCGTTTTGAAGAGGAAAGTGTCGGCTTTAAGATGGCATTTTTTTGTCATAGCACATATTCATTTTTAGCAAATTACTCATATATAATATAAATATTATATTCTAATAAAAAACCAAGTATCTCAATAAAAAAATATATTATATAATAAGGTGGCATTGAAACAATGGGTGCCTTCATCTGAAAATATCAAGTTGTCGTGTCGTGTCGTGTCGTTGTCGTGTCGTTGTCGTGTCGTTGTCGTGTCGTTGTCGTGTCGTTGTCGTGTCGTTGTCGTGTCGTTGTCGTGTCGTTGTCGTGTCGTTGTCGTGTCGTTGTCGTGTCGTTGTATAATTGTGTCTATAATTGACCATACATTATTTTTTAGTTTGTTGGAATCGGTTCATTAAGAGGATTTCAAAAATATGCAAATATACAGGGTGTTTCATTAAAAAAAAAAACACCGACTACGGCATACTTGCGTGAATAACCCTGTACATTCAAATTTATGTTTACATAACGAACAACTCAATTCAAAAGTTGACGTGTCTCGGCATTTTTTATAATTTTTTAAAATAATGACAAAGAATTTTATTCCATAAGTGGTTTCCACACTGTATATTAAATACTGTTACTTTTAAAAAACTGGAGTAATTTTAATGGGGTTTGCGTAGAAATGTTGGGAAAACTTCTAAGATCAAGAATATAGATATAATTACAAAATTAATTAATATACATACATTTTTGGATTCAATGATTTTTTGTATTGTAAGCGAAAATAGCTGAGCACCGCTAAATTGAAGTCAAGTCAGCTGGTAGTTAAAGACTGCTAAAGCTCTTCCTGCATGTGTGACTTACAACTATTTTTCGCGAACAAATAAATCAAAATAAATTTTTGCGCGATCGATCTTTTTTGTTTATTTACAGCATTGGTTGTCAGGACGGTAGGTTGTGTTTACTGGTTTCTAAGTCTAACACGTCGGTAAGTGATTTACTTACCGTTCAGACGTCGGTAAGTAAATTACGCCTTAGCCCTACATACATTTAAGTGGTCCTAAATAATATATTACTTCATTCATTACACAAGAGGAACAAAAAAAATAAGAAGATTTAGGTTAGGTTAATGAACAGAATCGAACAGAACAATATAAAAAGTAATAAATAGCATGAAAACAATTTCACCAAAATGCTCATTATATTTTAAGCTGATCGAGAAGTATAAATGTCACTTTTGACATTTCGTTCATTCCGAAGAAATTTAAATTATTTTATTCGAAGCTTATTTCAATACGATCGCGCAAAAAATGGTATAAGCATTTCGAACGTTAAGGGTAATACCGGTCTCCAGCAAAATTGGAGGATTCGCTACGCTCAGCCTCCAAACATTGCTGTCGACCGGTAAACAACCCTTACCGTTCTTGATACTTAATATACTATAAACAAAATTTTTTGACATATACTGAAGTTTAATTAAAACATTCACGTGAAATGTCAAAGTAATCAAATGGCAGATGGTGAAAACTTCAAAAATCGTGGTTCTATGTGTATATTGTGTCACAAGGGCAGAAAATGAGCTTTAACAATACTTTGCGCTCTATTTTTGGTGTTCATATTATTGGTTTTTCGGTAAAGTATACGAAAAAATGGTTAGGATAGATTCTCGGTGTATCAAAAACCGTAGTACGAAGATCTGGATCACTAACCAACACAATAACTAACATACTAAGACAAATGCAGGCAAAATCTTCATAAAAGAACCATGCCTGAAACAGCGCAAACCTTAAATGTACTGATTTTGCGGTAAATATACAAATAGATAGGTATACCTAAATGTGATGATATTAAAATAAGCATCCTAAATTAAAAAATATAAAAACGTGGTATATTTAAAGAGAAACGGTTGAATAAACTGTTCTATTGATTTAAAACAATTAAATATATATAATTAAATTAACTTCGGTGAGTAAATGAACAATAAACATTTAATAGTCTTTAAATTTACGGTAATTGCGTGTCGACGATTAGTCACCTCATGGCTTGTGTTCAAGAAAAAAAAATAATTCTATGACTGTGGGTGTTGAGGTTACTTAATTCCCAACAAGGGTTAACGAAGTAAATTAAACTATGAGTCGAACCATTCATGCACTCACTAATTCATTCATTCTTTATCTTAAGGTTTTTGAAATAAGTTCAGTGAAATCGTTAATGTGGAAGGTGTGTGCAGTTCCGACGGCATTGAAAAGGTATATAGAAGTTTATAGGTGAATCTATGTTAAATTTGGTGAAAAAGTGTCTTCTTTAATACTTGAAGAGGATAATAAATTAAATACTCAAGCGTGAACAAAATAGTCTGTGAATTAGCGAATTAGTGAAACATAGCTAACTTTTAAATTTTCAAAATTGGTAGGTACCCAGTTTTATCAGACTTTTCAATATACCTACGGAAATCCACTAATTCGACCTCGCAGATTACGAACATGCCTATAAAAAGTTTCTAAAGTTCATAATTGAAATTTTATTTAACTTCAAGAGCTCATCCATATCTCAAATGTGGTTTTACGAAATCCAAACAAAAGGGTTCAATAAAACTCAAAGTCAAAACCACAATTATTTAATTTTGTCCACCAAGAGGACAAATTATTCAGCTACTAGTTTCAGTAAATAAATTACCATCATCAGGATACGATAGAAATGGTATACTTAGAATAAAAATCTCATGAAATTATGTTAAAAGTTGAGACAAATTACATTTAAATACTGTTGACATTAAATAATTTTCAAATGCAAATTTTTTTTTGATAATCTGAAGTTATATTAATATATAATACAATAATTTAGTTACCTTCATGAAACATATATTATTATACCTAAAGTACCTACTGTACTTTCAAAAACATCAATTAAATGTGGTTTAGAAAGAAAAGAGAATGAAAATATTTTTGGAAAAGACATGAGTTTTATTGAACCCTTTTGTTTGAAATTTTATTTTTTTCAACTTCACTTTAACATCCTCTTATACAAAATATGGTATTTAGGTACAATGCTGCTAATTTTTTTACAAATTTGCCCATTACTTGAGAGTACGTAGAGTTTGTTCAACCATCCTTTGCCTTTACGTCATAATCTGTGACGTATTCTGCTGTTTTACGTTTGTCTTATATTAGTTGAATGTTATTTTACACTTAACCTCAAAATTATAATTAATGACATTGAATATATTTTATCTATGGGTTGAATGTGGAATTGTTTACAAAATATGACAACTGAACAGTCAAAAATAACAAATAAAATTTACGTTGACATTAGTTCTGTATCTGTAGAGTAGGGAGGGTGAGTGTGTAGGCTCACAGCACTTAGGCCACATGTGACCCATTGTACATCCTCCCGAGGAGTTGTCCTCCTAGGTCATTGTCCATCCTGTCCTTCTCAGGAAGGTGGACAGATCACTAGGAGACATCTCCTTTATATCGGCAGGTGTAGGCCATGTCTCACCGAACACACACTCTCTTATTGGCGATAACTCCGGAAACTCGCATAAGACATGCCTGACAGTTTCATCTTCCTGTTCACACATCCTACATAGAGGTGTGTCCACTAGCCCCATAGTATGGAGGTGTTTCCTTAGTTGACAGTGACCAGTCAGAAATCCTACTGTTAAACGTAGGTTTTTCCTGGTCATCGCCAAATATTTCTTCGGCGCCAGCTTCCCAGGGTCGCCCAGGGTGATCCGGGCAAGACTGCATCCTTTGATTCCATCCCATCTCTTAAGGGATTGAGCATGGGTGTAACGTTTGGCTAGTTCCGCAATTGTCGAAGTCGTTAGGCCGTAGGTGTCACTGGGTCCTAGAATTTTTAGTCCAGCAGCTTCCCTGGCTAAAGAATCAGCAATGCGATTTCCTTTACTCCTGTCGTGCCCTTTAACCCACTTCAGTATAATATTGTTATCTGCCGAGGCGTCAGCTAAATCTTGGTGGCACTCTAGTACTAGCCTCGATATAACACGTTGTCTGTTCAAGGCTAATAGGGCTTGTCTACTATCAGTGCAGATTATTATGTTTTTGCCAGAAATTCCTCTTCTGGTTAGTTCTTTTGTGGCAATTGAGATACCAGCCAGTTCTGTTTGAACCACGCTAGTATTGTTTCCCATTCCCCACTTAATCCTTAGGCTTAGTGTTCTCGAGTAAACTCCACATCCTGAGCCTTCTTTCATTTTTGAACCATCTGTATATATGCGTATTGCATTTGCAGCATCTGGCTCTGTGTTCTGTTTTATTTGAATTTTGTAGGGTTTGTTGAACAAAAACCTGGGTTCAATTGCATCGTTGCCTGCCTGCAGCAGAGGTAGCGCAGTGAGCGCTTCCTGCCATAGGCTTAACCTCAATTGGCCCACCCCTACTTCGGGGTTTACACCAGCCGTGCGCAATCGTACCATGGCCATTAACGCAACCTCCTTGACGTGCAGGTCCAGAGGGGTCAGACCAGTAATTAGTTCCATTGCTGCGGTTGGTGTTGTTCTCATGGCTCCTGTGATGTTTAAACAAGCCATTCGCTGTATTTGATATAATTTTTGGATGGCCGTTGCTCGTAGAACCTTCAGTCCCCATGCAATTGCTCCATACGTTAACATGGGTCTTATTATTGCAATGTAGATCCAGGTGACCACACGGGGTGACAGACCCCATGTGCGTCCCACTGTCCTCCGACACTGCTCATAAGCCACGTATGCTCTTTTTGCTCTGTTGTGTAGATGAGAGTTGACATTAGTTAAGAAATACGTTGATGAACTCATAATTCCGTCTCATCCATTTCATGAATGAGAGATCAAGATGGAGAATGTATGACGTAACGGCAAAGGATGGTTGAACAAACTCTACCTATCTAAAATTTCAACCCGAAACTTCCACTCTTATGGGCTCTATGATTTTTTGACTTAATGCTTGTATTTTCCACTATTTTTAAATCCGCTGCTTAAATTATTTGAATTTTCTGTCCATTTCAGGTATTAAATATAACACAAAACAAACACCGTCAAAGTGGAGAGTTCAGGATTCTATGAAATACCAAAAACTGGTATCATGTCGACGGATTTGGAGTCTAAAGATGATGTCAAAGTACAAGAACCGAAAAAACCTTTCAAGCTTGTTTTAAAAGAGCAATGGCCATTAGGAATTAAAATTGTAGAACTAGTAAGTATAGGATTTTTACGATAAAAAGACGATGATGTCATTTTTAGTTACTTTCCTGCTTATCAGAATAAATATTAATTTACAACCTTAAATACAATTTATCCTCAACAGCCAGGGCAATTTACAGCTAACGGGTTGGCAAAACTTCAAGACGTTGTCAGATCAACTGGTGAAGTTCCCCAGTTTGTTTTGACGTTTAATTACATTCAATCATCGTCTCATATTTACAAGTTTTTTTGGTGCTTTTAAATTCATTGTTTCTTTAAGATTAATAAAACAGTTATTTTCATAGCTAATTATTTGGGCAAATCTGCAGTATGTAGTTAATTAAATGCTGAAGTAGCTGAATGTAAATATCAAGAGATGGTAACATCTTTGTTAAGCTATTTTAAACTAGAATGCCGAAATCGGGGCTCGCTTCTCCCTCTTAGGGCGAGTTGTACCAAACACTTGAACTCGATTTAATGATAACTGCTGTTTAGACTGTGGCTGATTGATGTATTTATTATCATCAATTACATCAGTCTAAACATCAGTCATCATTAAACCGAGTTTAGGTGTTTGGTACAACTCGCCCTTACTGCTGTATTAAAAATAAAGAAATTCTTCATTATACGTCAAGATTTCTACACCTGGTTCCATTTTTGAATTTATACCTTGTAAAATTAATAATATGCTCCGAACTTAAATAAACACACTGTATATTTCAGCTGATTTGTGCAATTTGCATGGGTTTTATCTATGACCCCGCTGCGACTTCTGGTCTAGGAAAGACCCACATGATGCATGTCGGAATTATGTACACCTCTTACACGGGATTCATGGTAATTAATTGTGTCCTGATTATTGGAAGGTCCTTAGATGATAAAATACCATACAGAACAGTGTCATTGTTTGCGTTAATGGGATCTGCTTTATTTCTAATAACATGTAAGTATATAAGTCAAGTTTAGGTGTAGTTAACCCATATACTATATACTAATAAATGAACTATAATTAAATGCAGTCTTATCATGCGGGTCATACGATTCAACAAAGACATACTCACCGTTTTTGTTTTTTTTTATTGCGTTTAATCATAACTTCCAAATAAAATCCGTAAGATGAATAAGACAGACTTATGCAATTTCGACGAGAGAAAAAATGATATGTATTTAGTTTTAAGCGATTCTAAAAAGTCTTTCACCAGCAAAGTTTTTATTTAAATGTCAGTTATGTCACTTTGACAATTCAAAGTGACAATATATGAATAATAAGAAGCAATTTTCCGGTATTTTTGCATCTACAAGCAAAAAAAATGTTACTTAATCTGATAGATTGTTTCGAGAATGAATAAAAAGTGGAAATTCGTCAACCAGTGTGCAGGAAACATCAACCGTCATTATTTTCTCCGGGTATATTTGTAATCTCACATTTTGGTAGCCTCTGTGTCTTCTGATTTGATACATATGGTTAGTGACCTTTTAACCCGCATGATAAGAGCGCTTTTGATTATAGGACTATACTAATAAATGAACTATAGTGTAACTATTATTAATGTGATGACCCATATTTTTAATCCCTTTGAAGGAAAAAGCCGCCCAATGGCGTGCATAAAATTGTTTTATAAATTCGAATATTGTGAAATAGTTCTTTTCAAATGTACTTCAAATTAATATAGTGGATTAAAATTAACCTTCATAACATTTGTAATACAATTCAAGGTCATCACATCAACATTAGTTACACTATACCATTTCTTACAATTATTCATCGTTTCATTAAACGGAAAGAGATTTAAAATAGTTATTTATGTAACTAGTGTGTAAAGTAGCCTTTTTTTTGACGAATGTGAATATTGTCGCATGAGCCGCAGGCGAATGCGACAATCACATGAGTCGAAAAAAAGGTCTTTACACACGAATTGCATACAATATTTTTTCTACTAGCGAATATTTAATTAAAATACAAAAGTTTAATAGTAATTTTCTTTACGCACTAGTGCGTAAAGAAACATACTTTACGCACTAGTGCGTAAAGTAAGTAAATTTTTCTTTAGAAGTCTTTTTATAATAATCTAAAATAACATCATAGTTTTCTAAAAATATTCAATTCCTAAATATAAAATACAATTGCTTACTCTAGGTATAGTCGGAAGATCTCAATTTAAATTTTAAATGTCAGATTCAATTCACAAAGAAATGTCAGTCACTCACCGCCAACTTATACCTATTTACCGTATTATTTCCAGTACTCAATAATTATTTAACAATTATTATTAGGTTACTTTACCGAATTCTATAGGTTTCTATCTCCAATTTATGAAAAAAACTTAGATTTAATATCCGTTTATTATACCTATATTTTTATAAGTTTAGATATCTATAACTACATACATATTGGAATTTTTTCTTTACGCACTAGTGCGTAAAGTAAAACTCTTTACGCACTAGTGCGTAAAATAAAGTTTTACGCACTCGAAAATGTGTCTAAAGTACGTACTTTACACACGGTAGTAGAAAAAAAAATTATATCGATAAAGTAAGGGGGCGCAAAATTATTCTCGCACATGGGCAGCAGATACCCTAGGAGCCGCCCTGAACGTCTTGAACAAAGACTTTCTACCATCCTATGAGAATAATATCGATTTTAAGTTGTAACATTCTAAGTTTGATCAGCAATGGCGTCGGCCATAATTGGGAAGCTCCCAGTCTGCCTTTTCACTTACTTTATTACTGAATCTGCGGTTTTTAAGGCAGGGTCTAGTTCTGGAATATTTATTCAAAGTTTATAAAGAAAAAACGAAATACTGCAAGCGATTGCGCAGGTATATATTTTCCCAACTAAATTACTATTGGATTACGATAAGCCTCTTGCCGGTCAGTGTCGTACCTATACCACAAAAATTATTCAGACAATGCCAAACGCCAACAGAATTGGGGGACAACTAATGATACGCCTCTGTACTGAGCATTTATATGTCTTTCAAGAGCTGTAGTGGGAGGTAACATTGAAAATGAGTTTGTGCGCATCGGGGCGGGCTAGCCATCATGTTTGGTGCTTGCAGTACCATCGCTCAATTTAAAAAACAACTCTGATTTGATAAATTCGAAATGTTTCAGGTATTCTTCTGACCGTTGATCGATTTTATCTGATGAAGCATTATTTCTACCATCCAAATATGCACCTCCTAACAATGATGACGACTTCGATTGTTTTTGCTTTTGTTAATGTTGTAGTTTTTGCTGCTGATGCAATGTTTACTTTTATACGGAAAGAAGACTTTTAAATTTTAGGAAACAAAAATAACATACCACAAATTATATTGACAAGATTGTTATTGTGTTTTAAGCAAATGTTAATTAAGAAATTCATTTGATTCAGTTGAATTTGGGAGCCATATCATATCAGTCGACTATCTATTATTTATTTTGTTGTCTTCAGCCCATTGTATATATTGGTTTCCATATATTTCTCTCGATTTTTGTACAAATAAGTAAATTTAAAATAATTGAATCGCTCTAAATTTCCCAAAAAGTCAATAAAGCTTGAAAAACCTAACAACTTAGCACTCTAAAAGTCAATTGCAATGTTTACAGTATCAGTATCAATTCAAAATCGTATAATTATTAACAATCAAGTTGAATTTTTTATTTATACCCAAACCTAACGTTAAAGTAACATTGATAATTAATCTTCACCGAATACAGAATATACAAAATGTTGAAATTACAGGAAATTTTTGATTATACTCAATAGATTTACAAGTTTCATCATTTACAACAGTTAAAATAAGAGTTAGGAAATTGTACTTTTCCTCTGTAGGGTGGGATATGAGGGAAGAAAATATTTTGCATGCTTTTAACAAGTTTTGACTCGAAGACAACATCTATCTCATTTTCTGAATCAGTTATTCATGGATATATTGGCGTTGAAATAATTTCGTGCATAGCCAGTTTTCGAGAATTTAAATTGACTGTGACTGCTCAATATCAAATTTAGCCTATGTTACCATTGTACAAAATAATTAATTGATAAAAGTGTTTATTTAAATTGTATTTTTATTTTTATAACTTATCAAACTTCCGTCCAACATTAGTAGGTATAGTCGTAACAAGTTTTTAGGTAGAATGTTTGGTATTATTTTCAAGAGCACTACCTAAAAATTACATTTACTTGTATTTTATTGTTATTTTTTATATATTTTGTACCATATTATTCAAAAATAAAAGAATTTTGTTTTAAATGTGTTTTCTTTATACCGAAACTTCAAAGATTGTACTTGATATTAGTATATCAAGCTTTCTGATATCATGGACATCGCTATAGGACACTTTTTCCACTAACTTCATCCTCAAAAAACGGAAATTTCTTCTTTCTTGTTTTTTTTTCGTTTTTAAAACAATTTAGGTAACATCTGAAGTAAGGCTTCTTCTGGAATAGGTCGTTATTCTATACATGCTATAGGTTACATTTTTCTACTCCTATAGGTACTATAAGTTGTTAATTAAATGCCAATTTTCAGTTTCATAATGATACTCATTATAACACTGGTTTTCATTATAAAACTGAAAAATTGACCAGTAGAAATCTATATTTTCAAATACCCAATATTTTCTGTAGAATGTTTGACAGTGTTTTATGACAATTTAAATCTTTTGCGTCAGCTTTTAAAAGAAATGTCGAGCACCAGACCAAAAATACTCAATGACCAAGGTAAATACATGTTTAAACCTATTAATTTTTGTTTACAATAATTTATTACTAATTTTGTATAACAGTAACGGGTTTGAAACCTCCCGAAATCTTCAAAAGCAAACTAAACTTTTCGGAAGAGGTGAAATACCTTGGTATTACCCTCGACAGAAAACTAACATGGAACTCTCATCTACACAGCAGAGCAAAAAGAGCATATGTGGCTTATGAGCAGTGTCGGAGGACAGTGGGACGCACATGGGGTCTGTCACCTCGTGTGGTCACCTGGATCTACACTGCAATAACAAGACCCATGTTAACGTATGGCGCAATTGCATGGGGACCGAAGGTTCTACAAGCAACGGCCATCCAAAAATTATATCAAATACAGCGAATGGCTTGTTTAAACATCACAGGAGCCATGAGAACAACACCAACCGCAGCAATGGAACTAATTACTGGTCTGACCCCTCTGGACCTGTACCAGTGTTCCCAACTCTCAAAAATTTATCTCCCTAAAACCCCAATCAAAAACTCCTAAAACCCCCTAAATTTTTTTTTTTATTTATAAAATAATTGATCAAATATGTTTAAATAAATAATATATTAAATATAATTAATAAATAAGAAAATATCATTAAACAAATAATAAATTTAAAACAATCAATAAATAATTTCATTCAGCAATTCATTTTTTAAAATTCTTTATTCATGTATCATCGAAAACTTAAATAACAAATCATTATCTTCAGATTCTGACTTTTTGAAATATAATTTCAACATTTTTGCGGATGGTTGAAATGTTGTGCATGATCCAGCATTCCGTTGCACTGTGAATCGAAATAAATATTCGGAATCATAAAAATCCCTAAAAATACCCCTAGAAATATGACACCCCTAAAAAAACCCCATCCTACTTTTTTCCCCCCTGAATCTGGGGGGAAAACCCCTAAGCTGGGAACCCTGACCTGTACGTCAAGGAGGTTCCGTTAATGTCCATGGTACGATTGCGCACGGCTGGTGTAAACCCCGCAGTAGGAGGGGGCCAATTGAGGTTAAGCCTATGGCAGGAAGCGCTCACTGCGCTACCTCTGCTGCAGGCAGCCAACGATGCAATTGAACCCAGGTTTTTGTTTAACAAACCATACAAAATTCAAATAAAACAGAACACAGAGCCAGATGCTGCAAATGCAATACGCATATATACAGATGGTTCAAAAATGAAAGAAGGCTCAGGATGTGGAGTTTACTCGAGAGCACTAAGCCTAAAGATTAAGTGGGGAATGGGAAACAATGCCAGCGTGGTTCAAACAGAACTGACTGGTATCTCAATTGCCACAAAAGAACTAACCATCAGAAGAGGAATTTCTGGCAAAAACATAATAATCTGCACTGATAGTAGACAAGCCCTATTAGCCTTGAACAGACAACGTGTTATATCGAGGCTAGTACTAGAGTGCCACCAAGATTTAGCTGACGCCTCGGCAGATAACAATATTATCCTGAGGTGGGTTAAAGGGCACGACAGGAGTAAAGGAAATCGCATTGCTGATTCTTTAGCCAGGGAAGCCGCTGGACTAAAAATTCTAGGACCCAGTGACACCTACGGCCTAACGACTTCGACAATTGCGGAACTAGCCAAACGTTACACCCATGCTCAATCCCTTGAGAGATGGGATGGAATCAAAGGATGCAGTCTTGCCAGGATCACCCTGGGCGACCCTGGGAAGCTGGCGCCGGAGAAATATTTGACGATGACCAGGAAAAACCTACGTTTAACACCTCCATACTATGGTGCTAGTGGACACACCTCTATGCAGGATGTGTGAACAGGAAGATGAAACTGTCAGGCATGTCTTATGCGAGTGTCCGGAGTTATCGTCAATAAGAGAGTGTGTGTTCGGTGAGTCTTGGCCTACACCTGCCGATATAAAAGAGATGTTTCCTAGTGACCTGTCCACCTTCCTGAGAAGGACAGGATGGACAATGACCTAGGAGGACAACTCCTCGGGAGGATTTACAATGGGTCACATGTGGCCTAAGTGCTGTGAGCCTACACACTCACCCTCCCTACTCTACAGATACAGAGATACCTATATACACTTCATGCTATTATGCTATTATGGCACCGCATAAGATTGTTTTCGATCTGTACATACCGGGCTCGAATCCCGGGTAGTACATTTTTTTATATTTTCTTAAATCAAATTTCTTCGTAGAAAAAAGAGTGTATGCAACTCTCATGCAATGGTTATTAATACACTCGCATTAATCATACGAAGCTCGCCTTTGGTTCGTTTCGTATCCCGGTTAATGCTCGTTTACTAATAACCATCATTACATGATTGTTGCATAATATACCATTTTTACTTAATTTCATTTACTGCTTCATAACGTGTTCGATTAGAATTTTTGACTATTTACAACCGAAAGATTTATAAATATTTGGGTACATCTCTGCTTAAATCGATAAGACCTATACCCAGAGAACCCTCTGAAACTTGCGCATAATAAAACCACCCCTATTTAAAGATGGCGACTGAATACACCACCTATGAATGCAGAGGGAGATGTGCCGGAGTATGTGTTTTCAAGGGAGCTTTATTCAGGGCCGTACTTTAAAGAATGAGAGCTTGTCTTCTTGATGGCAAATATGTCAAATAATTAGAATGTACCTACCTAAAAGAAATATGAACAGACAGCATATTTAATACGAATGTAAAATGTCAAATGTCTCGCTGGAGTTGTCATTAAGTGGAGATATTGTTTTTACGTGCCGTGAAAGAAATTTGAACAGAGTATAACTACAAACTAGCACAGGGTAATTTCAAGAAATATTGGTGATTGAGCTGAAATATTTTGTGGGGTAAGTATATCTACAAATGTTCTCGCCTAAACTTCACCGCAAAATCTCCACAGAATGACAGACAGATTATTTGATTCAATATGATTATTTAAACTACAAAAAAATGTATAGTAGGCGGCTTTTGTTAGGTCATATTACTTTTAAGGATTTTTATGAAATAGTTATTTATAGACATGAATATTAGTTGAAAAGTGAACCTTTTATTCCCAAAAAAAAATCATTCAAAGTGTGCAGGTTATCAATATAGGTACTCGTAGATGAATTGTAACTCTACTTGTATCAAAATTTGATCTATAAAACTGTGTTTTTAATCTACCATCGATAAATTTTCGACTTCTGCAACGACACTATAAAAATAAACTACTTGCAATTAACTTGGGTTATAGAAACCATAAGAATTTTTATCTCTACGAAATTGTCAACATGTTACATTAGAAGGGTCGAATAAAATAACTTTGTAACAATTCGCAGAGACAGATAAATTGTATTTGATAATATTAAAATGTTAGTCAATTTCAAATCAAGGAGGTTATTTTGATGACCATGACACGCTTACGCTCTACCGGTATACAACCTGACGTAGGATCTGGTAGATTGAGACGTAACCTATGGCGTGAGGCACTCAATGAGGTCCCACTGCTGCAGGCAAATACGGACGGAATATCGCCACAATAGGCCTTTCACAGGCCCTACAAGGTAATCATTAAATATAACACACAAGACACATCAGAAGAAGGCGCACTCCGCATCTTCACGGATGGCTCTAAAACCAATATGGGCTCAGGATGTGAAATTTACTCCAGATCTCTGAATCTAAACATCAAATGGGCGATGGGCTGTAATGTCAGCGTTGCTCAAACAGAGCTCACTGCTATCTACATCGCCGCAAAAGAGATTACTAAAAGAAACACCACAGGTAATAAAATTCACATACGTATAGTATACAAGCACTACTAGCCCTGAACAGACCACGTATCACATCAGGCCTAGTACTGGAGTGTCACCTGTCCCTGATCGAAGCCTGTAGCAACAACGAAGTCACTCTAAGCTGGATCAAGGGGCACAGTAAATCGAAAGGTACCTAACCACATTGCTGACCCACTAGCCAGGAAAGCAGCTTCCCAAAAACTCTTGGGAACTGGCATTGGTCTGTCGACGTCGGCTATGATTGACCTAATAAAGGAACACTCCCTTGATAAGTTTAAGGGTAGATGGGACGATGCAGAAGGTTGCAGGCTTGCCAAGGATCTGCTGCAGTATCCGGACAGCAAAGTAGCCAAAAAATACGTGACTATGAACAGACAGAACCTTCGGACAGCAACGGGTATTCTGACCGGTCACTGCCACCTACGAAAGCACCTCTACAGACTGGGTCTGTCTGACACTTCACTCTGTAGGGTGAGCACAGGAAGATGAGACTGTCGAAAACCTTCTTTGTGAATGTCCGACACTCTCTCAATTTAGGTTTTCCGTATTCGGCGAGTACAGGCTAACACAAGCCAGCATGAGGGAGCTTACTTCCGGCGACGTTATCGCCTACTTCAAACAAGTAGGGATGACGAGCCAGAAGGAAGTCTGAACCTCAGAAGGATGCACAATGGGCCAATTGTGGCCTAAGTACCCTTCAAATTCTGACAGATACTTAGTCAAGTTACATTTTACGTGACATAATTATTTACCAGAGTTAATATAACATTAAATAGTTTATTTAAAACACAGGTATAGGGGATTTTCAGTTTTATAGTTTTAGGAGAGAATGCAAAAACATAAAAAACATTTTAAAACGTATACCTATCTACTTCTTCTGATTTACAGTTTCCTTGTCAACTGTTTAAATGAAATCAAAAGATTTATTATATTTTTATTAACATTTCGATTTGCTTGATCTTTTCTGGTAAAAAAAACGACAATAAACCATAATTTATAGTATTGTCATCCAGACTTTTATATTATTCTGTGGGAAACGTGTAAGAAATATACAATTTTCACCACTCCCATCCCTCGAGTGCAAAAATTTTTATTACCAAACTTCATTTCCGAAGCGTCCCTAACACAGCGGCCATTTCGTGAAGGTCTTTTATGCGATACGTGGGGTGAACCTTTCTCATTTCACCCTCGAAGAGATGTTTCATCCCCAAAGAATTCGTTTATCTCTCCGGTCTCTTAGAACGACCAATGACGTTGCGGTATTTATCGTAAAACTTTTATTGAAAATGTACACATGGTGCAGTAAAATTTTATGAATGCCGAAGATATTGCGATGCAATGTCGTAGTTCTCGTCTGATAAAACTTTCATTAAATTTATAGGGTATAATATGCGAATAAACGGAAATTTTATATTCCGTGGGTAGCATGCGAAGGATCGCGATGGATTAGTTTTGGAATATAAAAAGATTAAGGCTTGAGATATACAGCGTGTATTAATATATTCGTTCAATAATACAAATATTTATTGTGACTCTTTTTCTGGGTTTAATTATTGTTGTCTCTATGGGGGCTAAGTTTAACTAACACCAAAAACATTTAGGTACTTGAAACTCATCAACACGTTATGATTTAGGCGAAATGTATTGAAGTTGTTAATTTAAGGCCAAATAATAATTAAATTAAATTTCTCACATCCGACATTATGTTTGTTATAATAATCATATTGTAAAATAAAAATAATATAAGTTATTCGTTACGCCATCTATCATTTAACATCAAAAACAATTATTTCAGACCTACCAACAGTTGGTAGAGGAAGCGAGGAAGCCAACTATGAACTAATTAATGAAGTAGCAGCCTCAGCTGGAAAAGTTACAAAATAACGTTATAAAACAATCGACAATACCTATAAATTAACAAATTAAATTGTAGAAAAAAACATGTATCACGTTTCAAATATCATCAATTTAATACCTGTTCATATGTTTTATATAGAATAGAGTTAATCAGTGTTAAATTTGTGTTCATGGTGGTGTAACTGGTCAGATGCCCCTCTATAAGTAGGGTGTCTATTAGTATGTGGGGAACTGGGAACTTCCATCTCAAGCTGACGCTTGCGAAATGTTGTGAAATACGTTGTGATACCGTTTCAAATGATTCAAAATTATGGAATAATGGTTATTTACAACTATTAATAACTATTTATATGAACTGGAAATCTTTCATCCTTCAGGTAAGCAGATGCTTACATCAGATGTTCTTCAAATACGGTAAAAGTTTTCTCTTCAATAAAAAACCCAACCTAACTTTTTTCCGTTTGGATATCCGACAAAATGTATAAAAATATGTTACTTCAAAGTTTTCTGTATGAATCCGAGGTATTCTTAGAAAAAAGGTATATTATACACAATTTGGTTCGACTATGGAGTTTGGTGGAATCCGTATTATACTTTTTGTTGTAGGTTCACGGAGAACACAAATTTTATTTATTTCACTTGCGAGTACCTATTTCTCAAAAAAAGGATTAGGTAACTACCTATTTTGTTATTTGGTAAGTTGGATAAATCGTTTTTATCAAGTTTTTAAATATTTTCCAAGAAACGTGTGTTTTTTTGCTTTCTCGAAACTGTCAATTATTTATCTAGCAACCGATTCACCTTTTTCTTTCCACTATTGTTTTTGTGCAATGCAGAATTTATACTTATTTCGATCAATTAGAAAATTTTATAGGTAGGTACAATAAAACTTAATTGTGAGTAGAAAATTAACACAATTTTGCATTGTAGTTTTTCGTAATTGTTCAATTCGAACCACTAAAGTGAAAGGTACCTAAATTGAATTTCTTATAATCCAACATTATGTTTGTAATAATCCTATAACAAAACAACTATTTCGGATCTAAATACCAACATTTGGTCGAGGGAGACTAATTAATGAAGTTGGAAAAGTTACGAAATAATCTTAGAAAACTTTAAATATAAAAATGTAGGAAATTTAGAAACAGCTTTTGTATTGACTCTGGCAGAAATTCAGAAGAGTCTCCAGAAACACAGAGTACCTACCTACATGTACTCTGTGACAGAGAGGAATGATTTGGCTGCAAGCATGCGCCGTATAGTTGGTACTTGGAAGGGTTATAAACTTCATGTGGTATACAAATTATTTGATATTTTTCGAGAAGACAAAGGAAAAATGTGAATACTCAAGAATCATGGTATACTTCCTTCTCGAAAAAATAATAATTAATCTGTATTCCACATGAAGTTTACAACTCTACCAACTATACGGCGCATGCTTGCAGTCAAATCAGTTACTGCGCATGACACGAAGCTTCTTGTCCAGGTTCGTGCAACGTCTTGTGAAATATGTCGTGATATCTTCGTTTCAAATAATTTAAGATTATTGAATAATGTTAAAAATTACGTGAGATAACTATTTATATGAACAAGAAATCGTTCATCCTTCAGGTAAGAAATATATTACATCAAATGTACTTCAAACACGGTAAAAGTTTTCTTAAACTCTTTGATAAAAAACGTAGCCTTCCTTTCTTTCCGTTTTGATAACGGACAAAATTTAGAAATTCGTGGTATTCTTTGGAAAAAGGTATACTATTTGTTTCCAATATGGTGTTTAGTAGAATCCGTATTATTCATTTTTATAGGCTCAAGGATAAAACAAATTCTATCTAGGTATCTCCCCTTGCAAGCGTCATTTTTTTCTCTGAATTCTCTGTCAATTATTAGCCTCGCAACAGGCTCGCCAGTCGCCATATTTTTTCTTTCCACTGTTAGGTATTTTTGTTGCAATGCAGAATTTTATACCTACTTATTTATTTCGATCAATCGGAAAAATCTATACAATAAAACTTATAATTAATTCCTTAATACTATGGATTATTGACAAATAAATTGTTTAATCCAACTTTCTATTGTACTATTTGAGTTTTTCGTAATTTTTCTATTCGAAACAATAAAGTGACCACACACAGGAAGGTTTCTTTATATTTTGCAATTACCTATCACAAAAAAATTGATGTCTAACAGGTATAGATATGTATAACAATAATAGGTAGTTAATAATGTTTCTAAAGCAAAATTCTTTCTCGTGATGCAGTTTTTAATGTCTAATCTTTTATATTTCCCATTATTTTATTTGTTGAATGTTTATCATGAAATATTTCAACTATATGGCCAATGTGATATCACAATAATATAATTATAGTTTACGTTTGAATTATCCGTATAACTCCCAACTCCCAACTAATTGACTTTTCACTTATGTATTATACATTTTTGTAATCCTCTTGTAAAGGAGAATCCAGTAATGTATAGGGTATAGGTTAGGTTCGTGTTCGTGGTGAGTGGGTCTTTAAGGCCATCCACTGCGACTCGCAAGAGATTATTGTGTATAGGGTGTTCCATTTTATAAAATTGGGCGTGGTGATCATAAGGGGGGAGGGGGTTGAAGTTATTAAGTATGTTTTATCTATGGAAGTTATAACGTCTACATATTAGCAAATAGAGTAGTTAGTTTTCATTGAAATGATCTGTAAGAATATTTTTACTTCCAAAAACATGTGCTAACTCTATTTTATATAATATATGAAAGTTAAATTCCATTTTTCTCTAACATTTTCTACCAAATTCATGATTTAACTTCCGGAGTTACATCCTATTACTTTGCTTGTTTTATTTTCTACAATTTACCTAAAATTTCAAACAATCTTTTTGGCTATGCTAGAATTTGTTTTTCATTTGATATGCTATGTAAGAAGTTTCGGAAACTTTGAAGAAAATAGAATTTTATTGTGTTTAAATTTCATGTTATTTGTAATAGTAACTCCCAAAAATCTGCACTGATATTCAAGTTCTTTTCTTTGGAGATGATAGAGAGACTAGAAATAATTATTATTTGGTTTTTTATTTATAAATCTTAAATGGCTTATGGGATATTAGTTATAAACACCACAATTGCACACTTTTTGGCATCATACACTTGTGAACTCGGACTAAGCTCAATGGTAGGTAATTTGGTTATTCATACAACGGGTGTTGGGGCTTTTTTGAGAATTACCCCTTCTTTAAGAATCCTTTTTTATTAATTTATTAAATGTTCATGCTTTAAGGGTTATTTTGAGTATTTTTCTCTACTGTAATCAAACAATATTAAGATAGTTTTCTTTTTTTTACAGATTTTCTCGAACTCGTGTCAGCTCAAGATAATATGCGATATGCCTAAAGGTAGGAGAATGTAGTGACGAATAACAAAAATAGAAATAATTGTAAAAATAATAATAGTTTATATTTTCCCTTTTAAAAATTGAACTTTTATACCAATTAATAACTATTTTTTTCGATTTCTAACCTTTTTTGATTAATTTTTCTCATATATAATTTTTTTATTTCAATATTTTCGAAATTTGACAATTTTTTTCTCATTTTTGTTATTCGAAAAGTATGCCTGGAATGTTATTGCTATTTACAGTTTTTTCACTTTCAATAATTTTTCAAATATTAAATACTGGAAACACCCCAGCAAGTGGATATTTTTATGTCGATTTTGTGTGTGCTTCTTCTTTTTCAGGTGAAGTTTTTTCAACTCTGCAACCTTTTGTGAGCAAATCGGTCAATAATTTAGGTTACAATCAAAATTTAATAGGTATGTTTTATTTTAATTAGAAAGTTATCAAAATAATAAGGAAAAAAATACAAAAAAACTTTTTACTGAATGATAGAGAACAAAATCGCTTTAAAATTTAATTTTTCCATTTGATTAAAAACCTTATTAAATAAAAAAAATGAAATTTATCAATTGTATAAATAAAATAAAAAATTAGTCAAAAATTTAACTTTTTTTTTTGAGTTCAGATATTTTGAATAAGCTACATTTACTTAGTCAGGAATATTATTAACTATGTTATTGAATAGATGAGGCTTTTACTTGATGTAGTTCCATACTAAAAGATGAAATGAAACAATTTAATTTGTTGAAATCTACATTATAATAAAATTGAAGTTGTGGCGCGTTTCGCTAACACAGTAGGTTTCTCAAACGAGTGGAGGTTTAATGAAAATTTTTTAATTTATACAGTGCCTTAATACAGAATTTTACGGATATTGACAATAATATTATAATCTATTTACGTGGAAATCAAAAGCAAAAAGTGTCTAAATATGGGATCAACTAAAGTATTTAACAAGTTTACCTGGAAATTCATTCACAACAATCTTACCGCAACCTTTCTAGGTGTAAAATAGATTAATAAGGGAAATTGTTGATATATCTATTTGGTCGTTAAGAAGATTATCTGAATATTTGCTTTTATTTCGGTATCTCAAAAGATTTAATTTTAGCGATTTAGGTTCTATGTTATGAAATTTGAAAGTTTGAATCGAAAATGTGTTGGTTTGCTAATAAATGATTTGAGTAGTTAGAATCTGATTTTTGGTTGTCATAGCTACGTTTGTGTTCTGAAATTGTAGTTTTAAAATTCCTAAAAGTTCTATATATATATATATATATATATATATATATATATATATATAATCTTAACCCTGGTTTACCCTACGGGTGTCAGGGTGGCTTTTTACTTTTCGTACAAAAATTTAGTCCATTCCTTTTTGTTACGAGCCTTTGAACTTGCTTCAATCCATGTAATACTTCTCTTCTCTAGAATTTCTGCAACTGCTTTGTTCCATGATTGTCTTGGTCGTCCTCTCTGTCTTCTCTTTGGTGTTCTAGAATACCATATCCTCTTGACAGGTATATCATTTTTCATTCTGGTGACATGTCTAAACCACTTCAACTGTTGTCTCTGTATTATGTCTATTATTGGTTCAACGTTCAACTCTTGCCTTATGATTTCATTTCGTATTTTATCCCTTCTGGTCACTCCTTTTACTTTACGTAAGTATTTCATTTCCGCTGCTTGTAGCTTGCTCTTGAGTGATTTGGTGAGAACCCAGCTTTCACAGCCATATATGTGAGAATTGGACAATATATTGCTTTATAGACCTTTAGTTTTGTTTGTTTGTTTGTATATCTCTTTTCTGCCTAGGAAATTTTTATTCAAGCTATAGTATACTTTTACTGCGGCACTTATCCTTTCATTTATTTCTGTTTCTTGTTTTCCATTACTTTGTATCTGTATTCCTAAATATCTGAAATTATTGACTTGTTGTAGTTCAGTTCCTTCTAGTTGTAAGTTCATGTTCTCGTTTTCTTTTCCTATAACCATTACTTTACTCTTTTCTATATTTATATTCATATTCCGAATTTTCAATGCTTCTTTCCATGCCAATAGATTATGTTGCAGGTCTCTTTCGTTCTTTGCGAATATAACTAAATCGTCCGCAAATTCACACTCAGATAGGTTAATAGCTTCCATATTTCTATATCCTATATGTATCTTTTTCACCTTCTCTTTTAGTTCTTTAAGCACATCGTCCATCACCGTGATGAATAGTACAGGACTCAATACTCCCCCTTGTCTCAGCCCCTCTTTCGTTACAAATTCCTCCGATTGTGCATTGTCTTTCCTAACATAATTCCTGGTTGTTTTATAGATGCATCTTATATTATTCCTCAATTTCTTCCCAACGCCTCTTTGTCTTAAGCTTTGCCAAACTAAATTTCTTGGGATGCTGTCAAATGCCTTCTGTATATCTATAAAGCCTAAGTATACTTTTTCACCTTGCGAATACTTTTTCTCTATAATTTGCCGAATTGTGAATATATGGTCATTGGTACTTCTTCCTTTTCTGAAGCCACTTTGTGACTGTTCCAACTGAATGTCTATTATGTTCCGTAATCGCTTCTCTAAAATTCTTTCATAAACTTTTAGTAGGTACCATACTTAGTATTGTTATTCCGCGATAATTGTTACAGTCACTGCCTTCCCCTTTTTTGAATAATGGCATTATTATTCCTAGTTCCCAATCCTCCGGTATTTTCCCTTCTTCCCATATTCTATTAAACATGTCTGTTATTAATTGAAGTCCTTTTTCTCCCATATTCTGTAGCATTTCGGTCGAGATATTGTCGTGTCCTGCTGCCTTCCCCCTTTTTAATGTCTGTATGGCATCTTTGACTTCCTCCAGTATTATCAATTCTTTGTTTATATCATTCTTTTCTTGATTGGTGATTACTTCCTCATCATTCAGTATCTCATGCTCGTTTTCTACGTTTAATAATTCTCCAAAATATTCTCTCCACCTATCCATAATTTCCGCTTCTCCTCTTTGTATAACTCCTTGTTTGTTCTTGATATATCTTGTATTATTCTTTCTACCGTTTCTCAGCGTCTTCAATACTTTGAAAAATAATTTCTGATTCCCTTTACTGTCTCGTTCTATTTTTTCGCCAAATTCGTCCCAGGCTTCTCTTTTAGCATTGTTTACCATCTCTTTGGTTTTAGTTCTTTGCGTTTTGTAAATTTCATAGCTTTCATTTGTTTTTTTTGTAAATACTCTCTCCATTTTTGTTTCTTTATTTTCACCTGTGTTTTTATTTGTGCATTCCACCATTTCGTTAACTTTTTATTGCTTCCTGTGATAGTAACCCCGCAAACGGTTTTAGCAGTTTCTATCAGTACTGACTTAAATTTTCCCCATATTTGTTCTACTTCTATATTTGCTACTTCAATTTCTTCGAATTCTTTTTCTAAAAGTTCTACCTATATAAATTTGATCACAGTCGTCATTACCACATTTTAATTTATAATCTGATTTGTTTATAATTTTGAAGATTTAGAATTGTTGTTTTTAATGAATTTAGATAAATTGTTATCGGTTTTGAAGCAAATCTTCGAGTCTAAAGTTTCTAAAAATGATTTGATGTTTAAGGATGGTATTTCCAAAGTATTTTAAGCTTTTAAATTGATTATTTTTGTTCCTATCAGAAGGAAATACTTGTTCTAGAGTATAGTATCTCTTTATTTCTGATATTGTCCATTCAATTTGGAACGTTATTATTATTAACTGCTATTTGTTTGTTTATATTTAGCTCTTTGTTGTAATTGTTAATATTTAATGGAACTGTTAAAAGTCAATGTAGGTATCATACTATTGAAAGCTGCTAATTTATGACTGAATTAACAGTTCCATTAAATATTGACAAATACAACAAAGAGCTAAATATGATAAAACAAATAGGAGTTAATAATAATTACGATCCAAATTTAATAGACTATATTATAAATAAAAATATACTAAAACATACTCTAGAACAAGTATTTCCTTCTGATAGGAACAAAAATAATCAATTTAAAAACTTAACATACTTTGGAATACCATGCATCATTAAAAATCAAATCATTTTTAGAAACTTTAGACTCGAATATTTGCTTCAAAACCGATAACAATTTATTTAAATTCATTAAAAACAACAAATCTAAATCTTCAAAATTAAATAAATCAGGAGTTTATAAATTAAAATGTGGTAATGACAACTGTGATAAAATTTATAAAGGTAGAACTTTAGGAATTTTAAAACTAGAATTTCAGAACACAAACATCTATGACAACCAAAAATCAGATTCCAACTACTCAAATCATTTATTAGCTAACCAACACACTTTCGATTCAAAATTTGAAATTTTGCCTAACATAGAACCTAAATCCCTAAAATTAAATCTTTTGAGATAAATAAAAACAAATATTCAGATAATCTTCTCAACGACCAAATAGATATCAACAATTCCCCTTATTAATCTATTTTACCTAGAAACATTGCGGTAAGATTGTTGTGAATGAATTTCCAGGTAAACTTGTTAAATACTTTAGTTAGTCCCATATTTAGACACTTTTTGCTTTTTATTTCCATGTAAATACTTATATTATAATATTATTGTCAATATCCCTAAAATTCTGTATTAAGGCACTGTATAAATTTAAAAATTTTTCATTATACACGGTGTACCAATCTTACGACAAACTTCGGTATATGGGTTGTTTTAAAAGATATCAAAAAATGTTATTAACAAGAATAGTAGATATGCTGAAGGTCCATATTTTGAAATTATATCGATCTATACAGAGTGCTGCATAACTCCGTTACAAACTAAACCCCTGTATATTATACCGAATTCGGATTGGTTTCATTTTTTTGAAGCTTTTGATTTGAGGTTTTGCCACGTTATACAGAGTCCTTCAAAAGATATGGACACGTTTATGTGAAGATCGTAGGTAAATCAACGCTCTGTAGCTTGTACGTTGAAGAAAAAAAATGTATTTTGCCAAACAGAGTTTCGTAACATGATGCAATATCTCCGTATCCTAATAAATTTCAATTATATTGTTTCTTATATACAGGGTGAACGGAAACTCGAACCTGTCATTTTCTTTCTTATAGCAAAAATAGAATCTTCGATTATGTAACTTTAATTTTTGTCAAGCATTCCCTATACCCAAAGTTTATCAGTGTTATCTGGTGATATTTATTGTAAACTATTATTATTGACCTATTATGTGAAAGCAATAAACGTTGTATGTAACAAAAAATCCTAATTAATGATACATTTTAATGAATAATTCATTCTAAACAAAACTAGCTACCAAAAGTATAATCCTAACCGTATAATATTAAGCTGAAGGTTCGAAGTGTTCACTGTTAACATCAATGCAATGCAATATAATGTAGATTTTAACAAATTAAATTGTTTCATTTCAACTATTTAATTGTGAAATTATAATTTTTGAAATATTAAGATACTCAGAATTCACTAGGTAAAACCGATTGCTCAGAAAGGATAATTTAGGAAAAGAAAAACAAAGGATTTCTGGTGCGACGTTCTGGGTGTCAATAGGTCAACCATTTAACAGAATTCAATATTTTTTAACTTGAACAGATCATTTTTAAAACAATTAATCATTATTAAAATAATTAATTTAGGTACTTATATAATATTTTAGACACATCAAATTTGTCCCTAATTAAAAACATTTATAAATATAGTCTAGCATATTTTTAGATAAAAATATAAATAAATGAATAAAAAAGATCGGATATTAAATTATCTTTTTTCAAAATTCGACTAGGTAGCATATTTCAATATTTTTAATTAAATAATATTTGCGTTAATGTTTTCCAAATTTAAAACATTCATTTAATTTAGCATACAGGCACTTACTAAAAGTTCGTTAGAAAATTATTATTTTTTTAAATATTAAGACACTCCCAGATCGCACTAGGTACAACGAGATCTTCCAGACAACTCAGAAGAATTGACAACAATTTATTATTTCGGGTGTTTCCAATTTTTTTAAATTCAACCATTCATCATAAATTAAATTTTTTATCAGCTGAGACATTTTTTTTGTGGTTACACAAATTTTCAAATTGTATGCCTGTATATATTGTAGAATGAGATCACAGAAATTTCCTTGGGTACAATTAATACTTGACTTGTAGTTTTTAAAAATCTTTTTCTTAACGTAATCACTTCAAACTTCAAAAATTCACCAGTACCAAATTTTAATATTTCACTAAAGACACTTATTGTGCCCATATTACTTGGATTACTCGCTAACTTGAGGTACTTAGGTTAACAAGCTTTTTTCAAAATTAGATCAACTCAAAATTATATTTTTTTAAAATACTAATTTTCTTTTTAAGTAATTTTTAATAGTGTTCACTATACCATAATCTTAATCTGGATACTGCACCGGATTGAAGTATAACCACTCAATTTTTAAGTTTCTTACTCTAGCAATTATAAATGGTTCTCACACTTTTCAAAATAACAAATAATATGTATCATAGGGAAACTATGTGATGTATGCATTTGACTAAGAGATAAATGTGGCGGCAATCGCCGGTCGGTAAATGGAAATGGTCGATTTCGGTTTTTAGTGATGGTAAAAATGGTGCAGTTCAAATGGTATTGGGATGGAGATTGCGCCGTGGATGGTTCCAAATGTAAGTGTTTGAAATATTTTCTTTTTTCTTGCATGTATTATGCATAATTAATAATATGATTTGAAGTTACTCTTTGTCAGCAATGATGAATCTTTAAATGTTTAATTTGTTGATAAATATACAGTATGGTCCAAATAAAATGAATAAATTATTAACATAACCGGCGAAAGACTATTTTTGCAATCTCAATACGTCGAGATCGTCTAAATGTAGATCTTGGACTAATTTAATTTTGTAAGGATGGAATTTGTTTTTATAAAATTCTGAATTATGTGGGGTGGATAGTTTTCATCGAAATGCTCTGTATATTTTTAGAACTTTAGTTCTTTGTTAGGTTGGTCTGACCGTTACGCGACGCAAAAGATCTGACCGTTACGTTACGTTATGTGCCTTGAGCGCGTGGGCTCTCGCGCTCTCTCCTCAGTCTCAGAGCTAGTCTCTCGGCGCAAAATGTTGATTGTCAGCATATATTGTATTATTAATTACAGTTAATAGAGTACTCAATATGTATTTTGTGCCAATCAACTTAATGATAAGATTTTTATAATTAATACCACTGTATATTTTTGTTAAATGAAGTTTCATCCAGAGTAAAATTAATTCCTACATTAATATGTGTATTTATTTATTGATTCAAAAAATTTGATAATGGGCTCGTTTACTGAAATTTTTAAATAACTTTTAACTGTCGTAAAACAAAGTTCTAAGGATAAAAATATGATTCTGAAAATTTCATGTCAATAGAATATGTCGTTCTCCAATTAAACAAGCATACCGTAGCGGGTCGAAGACTATGACTGTGACTGTAACGTGCCTCGCGCAGAATTTATTTATTTTGAATTACTCGCAAAATTTTGGGTGAATAAAATAAAATGTGTGGAGCTAATTTTAAAAAAGCAGACTCATTAAATCTTCCAGAAGTGGACTTGTTAATGATTATGGAGTTTTTTAATCAAAAACACGAGTTTATTAAATTATAATTTTATACTATGTGACACATCGTTTTTGGCTGTTTTCCGGCCAGAATTATTAAAAATGTTAATACTTTCATAAATACATGCTCTCTCAAATGATATACAGGGTGATTCCAGATGTTTTATTTTATTCCTGGTCTGGTGGACAAAGTTCTTCTTCTTCAATTTTTCAATTTCTTGCGTTAAGCCGGTTTAGAGTTTTTTTTAGCTCCAATTGAATCCTAATTGCTTTTTGCTCTTCCGTCAACAGATAGAATATGCAACTAACGATTTAAATATGATTACAAAAAACTCTAATAACTACAGCTTTTGACCTTTCCACAAAACCAGGGTTGAGAAACCAATAATGTTATTGTTCTTTACATCACAACTGAAGAGTTTGTTGAATATACGATTTACCTCTTTGATACCTCAATGGTTGTGTGAGTATTTTTTAAAACAGCTTTAAAGTTCTTGGGGCAATATGCGGTGGTTGCTTTACCCGTCGAAAAAACCAGTGATTTATGAACAGTTAAAGCTAAGTTTATGGGTTGGGTCTGAAAGAAATATTGCAAAGAAGGCGATGTAAAACACAATGATTTACGATTTTTTATTTATTTTTTTTTCACCTTACCGGTAAACATAAATTCATCATATGAATGAAACCATGTAATAAAGATGGCCTCAAAATAACTGCGTACGTAGGGTACCCTTTTTCTTTCTAAGCCCGAGGGTAATAAAATATGGCTTTTTAACTGCACAAAGAAGTGCTAAGCAGATATTTACTGCAACATTTTAAGGCAAATGTTTCTTTGGTTAAAATGGCGTGAAAGGTTTTACTAAAATGTCGGTGTTGAAGAATGGAATATTGTTGCAAGTTTGCAATTATAAACTATTTCATAAGAGTTGAGGAAGTTGTTAAACTTGTAAATTGTGTATTAACAAACTAGGCAATGTTTGACAATTTTTAATAATTGAGAAACTTGTTTTCAAATGACACTTACAACGTTTGCATGATACCTCTCGTGAAATTGGACAAAATGAAAGAATTATTGAGGGGTCCAGTCTATTTACTTTTCGAAATACGGGGTGGGGTGTCAAAGTTATGAAAATTTAAATGTTCTAATTTGATAACTTTAAAATGGATGGATAAATTGATGAATTGATTTAGCAGGTTGTTTTTAAATGTAAAAGGGCATATTTTGATGGAAACACATCTCTCACTTCTTGATCCAGTGGTGTACATTTGGAAGAATATATCACCTTTCCCTTCCCGTTTTTCACGCCACTGGCATTTGAAGCTATCTTTAATTAATTTTGTATTCCTCAATGGTTTTCACGCGAAAAACGAATAACCTTTACATATAAAAAAATTGTAGTTTTCAAGATATTTAATGATCTCATGAAGTCTGCAAGATCACTTTTTAATAATGAAATAAAAAAATATATTTTTCCGCAAATCGCTAGGAAATTTTGACATTCCTGTCAAAATTTCTTGAAGAAAAAGTCAGAACTTCCTTACTGTAAGGAAATGTCATTTCCTTACTGTAAGGAAATGATATTTCCGTACAGTTGTTAGTGTTCTACATAAATGATTGAAAACACATTGCTTATAAGGAATTAATTTATATTTTGAAAACATCAAGTCATTGCTGAATACATTTTTAAGATCAATTTGTTATATTTACAGTAATTTGACAGTTAGTACAATTATTGAACATTGGAGGAACACTCTTAGAACTATGAGAAACATTTTGGACAACATGTAGGGCGGTAGGGTCATTTTGTTGAATATTTTGTACTGTGAAAATTTTATTTGCCACCTCAACCTTATTGTTAAGCGATTCTTCGATATATCCTTCAGCAACGTTTGATGACTTCCATCCGCCATGCCTCTTTATACTAGTTATGTCGGCACCAGAGTCAACCAATATTGTTGCAGAAGACCGACGAAAGCAGTGACCAGTATATTCTGTCGGATTTACCAAGTTCAAATAAGTAGCAACTATTTTGGGCATTTTTCTAAATTGATGAATTCCTACCACTTGTCTACAACCCTTTCCGCTTTGATATTTAAAGAAAAATCGGTCACTGTTCATATTTTCTGGTCTTAACGAAACATACTTTCGATAAACATTCAAGTAGATCTGATTAATTACAAATGATCTTGGTTTGTTGGTTTTCGAATCAGGTATGCTGATTAAAAGCTTAGATTCTAAGTCTTCTATATCGTGTACAGTCATTCGGACTAACTCATCCATTCTACAGGCCCCAGAAATACCAAATATTACAGCCACCTAAAAAATAAATAAAGCTATAATCTAAATAGAAATTAAAACTCATTAAATTTTCTTTATCTGGAGCTTCCTGGATAAATTTTTCAATTTCTTCCTTCGTTAAAATCTTAGATTTCTTTGCCCTATAACCTTGAGCTTGCCGTTTCAATAAAGAACGAAGTTTTGGGTATGTAGATATATCTACATTGTGTTTAAGTGCAAGGGTTGACTTCAGCATTGAATAATTGGCCCATAATGTTGAAGATTTCATCTTTAAACAAAGGTCTAGGAAGTATGCCATTACAACATTTTCTGAGAAAGAACTTGTATTTTTACTCATGCGATAATCCATAAAACGTCTGTATGCATTTTCGTACTTTTCTCTTGATTTCTTTGGCAATAATTCTAATGAAGCAGTATTCACTGCCTCAACCAGCTCTGGAGGAGTCCCAGGAATGGAAATTTCATCATCACTTATCATTTTACTTTCGAGAACACCAGCAATTAAATTTATAAGCGTCAAGTTTGACAATTCAACCTCAATACGTTTCCATAGTAACCCAAGTAATTTTATTAGGAATTTCAAAGCACCATTTATTTGGGAATAAAATTATCGCGTTTTTTTTTAAATCAATCAATATCTGTCGAATTTTGAACGATTTGCGGAAAAATAGTATGTTTACCTCGTAGGAAAAGCCACATTCCTGGACTCTGTGTTGCTAAGTCTCGGCTTGCGCCTCGACTTAGCAATCTTCACAGTCGTCCAGGAATGTTAAGCTTTTCCTACCCGGTAAACAATGTACTATTTCTTGTATTTTTTTAATAACTACCAAATTGGTTAGAATATTATGTAACAGGAACTAATTTATGAAACAGCAATGCATCTAGGTGAAGCAATCGGAGAAGATTGTTGAAAATATTAGTCCAAATTTCTGATTGATTTTATTAACAAAAAAAAATAGAAAGAATCCATGCTGCTACAGAAATTATTTCCAAGGTGTGCGATTGTCAACGAGAAAACATTGCAAATTATGCATAAATATAAATGGACGAAATTTAGAATATCTCTTGTAATTTGTTGGCTGCTTAATTCTTTTGTTAATAAAATCACAAGTTTGGACAAATGTTATCAACAATCTTCTTCGGATGTTTAAGATGCATTGCTGTTTCATAAATTAGCTTCTGTTACATATTCTTACCATTAGTAGTTTGGTAGTTGTTGAAAAAAATACAAGAAATTTTTTTTATATTAATGATTAAAAAGTGATAATGCAGACTTCATGAAAACATAAAATATCTGCAAAACTACAAATTTTTTTTATATGTAACTGTTATGTATTTTTCACGTGAAAACCATTGAGGAATACAAAATAAAATAAAAATAGCTTCAAATGCCAGTGGCGTAAAAAATGGGAGGGGAAAGGTGACATATTCTTCCAAATATTAGGACGAAGAATTGAATAATGTTTTCCATCAAAATATGCCCTTTTACATTTAAAAGAAACCTGCCAATTGTCAAGTCAATTTATTCATCCATTTTAAAGTTATCGAATTGAAACATTAAATTTTTTATGACTTTAATACCCCGTATTTCGAAAAGTAAATAGACTCCTCAATCCTTATATCATTTTGTTCAATTTCACGAGAGATATCTACATGCAAACGTTGTAAGTGTCATTTGAAAACACACTTTCGGAATGGGCGGAATATGTTATAAAATTAGCTATATTGTGGCTGTAATGCATACTATACCATATTATGAAGACTAGCCGATGTTGCAATTTCATCTTTCCACTTAAATTTATCAGAAATTGGACAAGTGTTTAGGTGGTGGAATACAACAGAACGTAATGTATTTGAACATTGACTCAACGTATTTTAGGGACTCAGGTTATATTTAATAGGTTTGAGGATTATATTTTACAGCGTAGAGTGAATATTTTTTTTCTCATTGGGCGCAATGATTAATTTATGTCCTCTAGGTGATAGGTTTTAAGTGAATAATAATAGTATTGATTTGAACTAACATTATCTTGATGTATTTTGCTACAACTACAACATTATTATCAATCTTATCGAATACATCGAAAAACCATTGAAAAACCTTCTACTGCTCTTTCTATCTAAACGTGTACGGTGTCACAGACTTACGAACAAATGATAAATGCATTTTATTTGTTGATGACACTAAAACTGTCTCTTCTTCAACTGCATTAACGACATACTATTCTCTGTTTGAATCGAACCTGTATGGTTTGTCTACAGTATTTGTTAATAATCCTTTTTAAGGTCATGAACTGTTTCCTAAACAGTACCATTTTAGATAAATTATAAGAAGACCTTTCAGAAGATAAATGTCAAGCCCTTACATTCTATTTAAAAAATGTCTCCAAGGGGGTTGAATATAGGTAGAATTAATAATCCAAAATTTCCTGATTATCTATAAATATGTACAAAATCTTTAATAATAAACTTTTTCTACGACCACCCTTCGAAAGTCGTCTTTTGTGCCTTTTCTGCGAGCTGTCATAATTTGACATTATTGGCGCTCTTAAGCAGAAAGTAACTTTAGCGCACGCCTAATTTTGTTTATAGATAAAAGAGAGCTCGTTGTTATTTTAATATAAACTGTAGAATAAAATATTTTAGTTGATTTTCTAATATATTAAAGCATCCAACAGTATTTTCTGTAATAATTTAATGAGAAATAGGGAAATCTATAAAATATCTGACATTAATGTAATAAGTGTTGCCTACGTACATAGGTACACGAAACTGCCATCTGGAAACTGCTAAGTACAAGCAATGGCAATTAATTTTATTTTGGTGTGATCGTAGAAAAATGTTATGTACATTTCGAGCAGAAAGTCCTTTGGTATAGTCTCTGCTGAAGCGTCGCGCGGCAACTTTCTATCTCGACTGCCAAAGTACTACTTTCTGCTCTCGACACACAAATAGATATTATTTGATGATGACTCTAAATCTGTCTCTTCGTCAACTGCATTAACGACATACTACTATCTGTTTGAATCGAACCTTCCGTATATGGTTTGCGTATAACTAGTATTTGTTAATAATCATTTTTGAGGCCATAAACTGTTTTAAAAACAGTAACATTTTTGATAAATTATAAGAAGATCTTTCAGAAGATAAATGTCAAGCCCTTACATACAATTTAAAAAATATCTCAAGGGGGTTGAACATAGGTAGAATTAATAATCCAAAATTTTAGGATTTTCTATAAATATGTACAAAATCTTTAATAATAAACTTTTTCTGTTTTTCTGTCACCCTAAATATAACTTTTGTTTTGACACCGTATGAGAATTAAGATTAAATTTATTAGAAATCACTTACTTTTTCCGACGCTATAATATATCGGTAACTTTATTAATCTTCCTGTTTCATTATGTTTACTAAAGTTTAAATCTTTCGCACATAGTCACTGGAACTTTCGGCCTACAATACTAACTTCTTAAAAGGACACGAATCTACTGGAAACGTGTGGATTTAAACATAACAATAATACAAACAGGAACGAGGAAGTGCAATTGAGAGCACGTTAAATTTTAAAGCAGGCAATATAAAACTCCATAAAACATTTTAATGTTTAATTTCAGGGATGTCTTTACCCATTGCTCGTTCAGTTAAACGATCTTTCTCAAATAGAAATATTTTAGTTGGGGATTTTAAGACTGAATGGTCAATGTCCAATTTGAAAAATTTATTTTGAAAAACTGAAAAACTTACAGAAAAGAAAAATTCCGATTATTTCATTATAATAACAAATAAATTTGAATGAATAATAGAATAGACATATGGAAATAATAATAATAAGGAATATTAATTATATATTCATAGAACAAAGTTAATTATTTAAAATGGGGGAATAGCTAATTTATAATTTAAAATTTGTATGTATCAGGATATTTGAAATAGAATTTTATTAAAAAATATTTAGTGGGTATTGAAGTCAAGCCTAGGATAAGAATGCTTAAAGTAAACTAACAATTGAAATTAAATAAAACAATTTATATATACATAAAAAAATTTATATATACAATTGCAGAAAAAATATAAAACAATTTAGAATATTTAAAATTAATGAGAGCAGTTGTGAATATATATAATTATCTCGTGTCATTTTTTTAGCCACTATCCATGTGCTTTTTTGCGGTATGCTTGCCCTAACTCCACCTCATGGTTTTTCTATTTTGTTCTTTTTTTCTATTTTTGTTTGTTAAACTTTTTTAACTGTTCTTGTGAATGTCCCCCCACCAGCTTAATTATCTTTTTCCAATAAATCTAAGTGTTGAATTTCTTAATTTGTCTTTCTTTGCATCTTGCTCAACTCGTCGATAATAATACAACAAGTGTGTTAATAATTATCGAAATAGAAATTTCTTCGATTTTGAGAAACAATTTGTTTCGAAAAAGAGAAAAAATTTTCGATAATCATTAATTACACGAGTTGTATTTGTCAAGATTATTTCTTGATACAATGATTCTGACGTTTCTTTAATAATTTGACATTTTCTGTCAGTCACTAGATTTTTAATATCGAATAAACGCGAAACACACAGATAGGAAAATTGCATGTATCCAATCAGGAGCCGACATACAAAATCGGTGTTTTCAGATATCAATTTTCATATTTAAACCAATCGAAGGCGCGTATTTTGTATTTAGTGAAATAATCTCAGATACTTCATCTCAATAACTACTTTGTCTAGTGGTGAATTACCGTGTGGGATAGCCAGGGCTTGATCGTCGGACCTCGTAAAGTTTCGGAGGGGGCTTGATACAGAAAAAAATTTTATTGTAAAGAAAAACTTGTGAAAAAATGAAGATGATAGATTATCCTGCTTCAGGGTAGGTAGGTACTGTGCATTGGATCCTAATTATTGTGAAAATTTTTTGATAGTTCCAAGAACCAATCAAATTTCCTCATCTTTTATCATATGAACAATTTCACCCAATCATGTCAACATTACACTGAAAATTTTTTGACAGCTCCAATAACCAATAAAATTTCCTTATTTTTTATCACATGAACAATTTCACCCAATCATGTCAACATTACACTGATAACAGACCATGGGCTGTTTTCACATACCTATTGATTTATTTCGATTTTGAAGTTTCAAATATTTAATATTATTTGTAAATGTCATGATTTGGTTGTCATTCTATAATTGGTAAAAAATTTTCTATCCGAATAACATATTTTTTATTGTTTATAAAGCTCGTTTTTGTATTACTTTTTCTTATTTGAGGATTTTCTCCGCCCTTAAGTGGGCCACCGCTAGATTCCACTGGTACTAATGTTGAAGGTAAAAACATTTCTCGATCCTCGATCCTTTTTTGCAATCAACGTAAAATAAACAACACATTTCAATGTCAAAGCTGATTTACCCCGTCATACACTGACTGTTTTCGCTCCTCACTTAACCCATAGATTAGGAACGCACTATATATTATTAGATATCTCAGAATAGTAATTATTCTAACGGTTTATACGTTTTAAGAAAGATCTTTCAAAGACAGTGACCGTTCAAATAAGAAGCAACAACTACTTGCCAACC
>CAJUYH010001360.1:0-49810 GCA_910591685.1 Galerucella tenella | reverse complement strand
ACGTATAGACCAGTATTTATAATTTCAAAGTGCACCAATAAAAAAAAAGCGTAAAGTATTCGTGGATAACTGGTCTTTAAAACACTTGCTGTATTTCGAGTACTCCGGCTTCGCCGTCGTGCTCGAAAAATCGCGCGTGTTTTGAAGACCTTAATATCCACTTATACTTTAATATACTATTATTGTTTCTGTAAGAATCAACAGCTGTATATATAATTAAGACCGAACTAGCATTATGTAGGATAAAGTACTTCATAATAATAAAGCCTTTAGAGCTTCTGTTACGAATTAAAAGTAAAACTCCCGATCGCTATGTCAATAGGGCACTAATTCGCTCTATTAAACTACAGCAATCTGCTATGCGTTCGCAATTGAATATAAAAAGGGGGTACAGAGGCTCAAAAAATCCTCATACTCACTGATGGTCAGGCAGCACTAAAATCTTTAGATCAGATCTAGACTGCCTACAAAATCTACTAACCCTGGCTAACCCTAACAAAGTCCCTCTTAAGTGGGTCCCGGGGCACAAGGTTATTGCAGGAAATGAAAAGGAAGACATCCTAGCAAAGCTAAGGTCTGAAACTGCATCCACTGATCCTGAACCAGTATTTGGAATATCAAAAACGGCTGCACGTGGTTGTATCTTTCGGTGGACTTAAACTAAGCATCAGTCGTACCAAAACAGGAACGCCTGGTTTATAAACCCTCGGAGAAGCTGACTAACGAATTACTAAGCCTCAGCAGGGGTCAGTAACGGGTTTACTCACCAGTCACTGTACCTTGAGGAATCACATGCCTACAATCGAGATATATAGGGAGGAATATATTTTTCGGTTGAGCATGGAAGAGGAGGAAACAGCCTCTTACATTATCTTTGACTGTGAAGCATTATCTCATTGGAGATATAGACTTCTAGGATTAGAGCATTAGAGATTTTTCCAAAAAGGACCGAGTGAAAAGACTGTAGAGCCTGATAAGGGCCACTTGTCTCTTCATATAAACGGCACAAAAAGCCTAAAGGCTGAGGTGCTGAGGACTCTAAGCCTCTGACTGGAGGTGTCGAATCAATCAATCAACTTGTCAATGTCTGGAAAACTGGAACACATATTGCTGGTCTGTCCCATGTAAAAAACCTTATTAAGGTTCAAGGATATTAGGATGATATAGACTCACTATTATCCTCAATAGATCCACCTACGATAATGCAAATATATCGTTTCATACATATAAGGAGCGATGAAAATAAGAACATCCATAATAAAAGTCCATTTCAGCTCTATGCTGATGTAAGCATCCACTTCCTAAGGAAATTAAAGAGAAGTATTTTTATGCACATTATGTTTGTTCGATGTCTGAATGTTATATTTCCACAATTCGTATGTATTTTATGTTTTTCTCTACCCTCAATAAAATTGTCTCTGTAGCAGATTAGCGTCAGTCAAAATAGCGCTAGGTTAAAACAGCGGTGGACAAAATAGCGCTAGACAAAATAGTGCCGCACAAAAATAGCACTGGACAAAATAGCGCCATACAAAAAAAAGCACTGGACAAAATAGCGCCCTACAAAAATAGCACTGGACAAAATAGATCCGCACAAAAATAGTACTGGAAAATATAGAGGCGCACAAAAATAACGCAGAACAAAAACTGCGGTTGACAGAATAGTGCTCGACAAAATACCGCCGCTAAAATTTTTCCCATATTTTAATAGTTAATTTTCTAAAGATACTTTAACCGGCGTTATTTAGTCGCAGAGCTCCTTTGTCAAGCGCTATTTTGTTTGCCGCTGTATTTGATCTGCGCTATTTTTGTGCGGCTCTAATTTGTCCAGTGCTATTTTTGGGCGGCGCTATTTTGTCCGCCGCTGTCTTTGCTCTGCGCCATTTTTTCGCGGCTCTCCTTTGTCCAGTGCTATTTTTGGGCGGCGCTATTTTGTCCAGTGCTATTTTACTCGCCGCTGTTATTTAACCTAGCGCAATTTTGACTGACGCTATTCTGCTACAGTGCCAATAAAATTATGCTGCTCTAAGCTCTAAAATGTTAACAGATTTTAAAAAAAATACCAACCCACCCCAAGCTATTTGTCTCTACAGACATTGATTAACACTTCACCAAGTAGATCATGCAGTATCTTCTACGCTTAAAGATTAATGCTTAAATCCCTGTTGTAGTTTATAATCCTGTATAGTGATTTTACTTACTCATCATCCATAAATTTGTCGAATCCTTTGGCATAAGGAGCGGATATTTCACCATATGAATCGACATCTTTGGAATAGAAATTCGGCGACAACGGAAGTGAATTAAGGGGTACAGGTTGATTGTGATATCTTCCTATTGTATCATATTCAAAAGGCACGTCTTCAGAATCGCTCGAATACGATTGATAATTGAAAGGACTTCCAGACTTCGTCTAAGAAAAAAAAATGAAAACATTCATTATCCTGCCGAGAGTTGTGGTTTTACTTCTATTAGGTAATAAAATTGTTTTATATGACCTTCACGTCAATTTGCAGCATAAACTCATTTTCATCGTTATATATTTTATCCCTGTTTACATATATATACAGCAACCTGATAGCAATAGCCTGTAGTAGACGTATCAAGGTCAACGGTAATGCCATTTTGCAAAGGAATATCGATAAAATAATTTCTCCTCGACAAAGAAAATTTTCATGGAAAAATGTCACTGAGGTAGAATGGTTACAAAAGAAATTAATGTTCATAATTTTTTCTTGATTGGCAAAAAAATATATAATCAATTTATATTGAGGTAAAATTTTTAAATAAGTAGTTTATCGGATAAAGAGAAAGATGGGAAGATCAAGGATAAAATTTTTATTTCTTTCCGATTTTTTGACAACTTGAAATCAAATAATAGTTATTTACGTAACTAGTTATGAAAAGAACGATAATGTTCAACAAGCGTAATATTTGCCAAAACGAGCGCTAGCGAGTTCTGCAAATTACGCGAGTTGAACAAAGTCGCTCTCTTCATAACGTGTTTACGTACAACGTTTTATCTAATTCCGCGCTTTTATAATATTTCATAAAATCTTCAATTACAATGGTAATACTAAAGTGGATTCAAATGTTGTTAAAAGTATTGTTACTATGAAGTATTTATCCATAAAATTAACTTACCTTAAATAACTGTGTCCTCAATAATGTTTTTTTCAATCTTTATAAATCTTAAAATACTATTGAATTAAAATAATGGGGTAATTGTCAGTTTAAATAATGAAATAATTGTCAGTTTTGACAGTACCTACCCAATTAATGAATTATTCTTTGAAACTTATGTAGTATCTTTATGTTGAAACTTAAACAGCTACGTAGATAAATTCCCTTGAAGCTAATTCCAATAAATCATGAATCGTTTATAAATATGTAATATAAAGGTCGCACGTACGAAGTCAAGTTCAGAGCGTGAAATAAACATAAACAGTAATATTTATATTTACTAAACGGTGAACTTGACTCGTCGTATAAATATGTTAACGATAGTGTTTTAGGATTCATTCTATTACATTCTAAATATATTCTATTCATTCTATTAATTATATTAATGCATTCAAATATTCTATTCTATTCATCGTAATCATTCTAATTAATATTCTAATTAGTAGTAGTAATAAGTAGTTAATGTATACTAGCAAGTAAGGTAACAAACAGAACATGTCCCAGTGATTCCAGTAGTTGTTTTATTCCTGTAAGATGACACACCGAGTGACCAGCAACACCACCTATTCAGAGGCCCTTCCACACTTCTAATTCACCAAGTATCCATAGTAGGATACATACATTACAGTGACTGAAAGTGTCACATTTGATAGCGGAATTAGATAAAATATTTTTTTATTCTATTGTCAACATTCAGATTGCGAAAAGTCTATTCGATCCATGCGATTTACACAAGTGCGAAAAGGAAAATATGATAAGAACACTTGAAAGAGAGAGAGAGAAGAATAATTGTGCACAGTCAGCTGTTGCCAAATGTATTTATATGTAAAAGTTATTCCCAATTTTTGTCGGCAACAATGTTAAATACCAATAATTGTTAAATCGAAAGCAGTGTATAAATTTTATTCATTGCAGATTGTTATTTGTCCATTTATTTTCTTGAACTTTATTATTTGATTCTCATCTGTGTTGATCTCACTTATTTTTCAAAAGTCAATAATATTACCAATCTCGAATTTCTCCCAATAAATACGGCGTTATCCCGTATTAAAAGTTAAATGCAAAATAAGATAACTTTTCCTTAGAAAGTACCAAACATTTTAAACTGGCAACGTTGCTTTCATATCAGATTGGTAGCTGGAACTGAATACACGCCCAACGCTGACTGCGAACAATTATTCTTCTCTCTTTTTCAAGTAGTTTTGCTCATATTTTCCTTGTCGTACTTGTGTAAATCGCATGGCTCGAATAGACTTTTCGCGATCTGTATATCTACTAACCTGATAGGAATATGCTGATGCTGACGTCTCGAGATCTTCGACATTGGTATTTTCAATGTACGTGTTACTTCTTGTGATGCAGTGTGCAAGTAGAAATGTAGAAAATATGAAAAACATTCTTCTTAAATTGAGCATCGTGTCAGCTCTCTCTCTGTAATATAAGAAAGACGAGGTATGTCAATTTAAAACGAGCGCCAGAGCAAAGAATAGAACTTAATACTTCAATGACAAGTACATTAGTGGGTGAATTATGTGAGAAACAATTTAAAAATTGGGAATAAGACGTAAATATATCAGTTGAATTGCAAAAAATATATATTCGTTGTGGGAGGTATACAATATAGTAAATGGAAGGGTCGAACTTCGATAAAAATATGTGAAGAATCCGAATTAATTTTGATTGGAATTTTAGTTATATTATTTCATAAATTTACTTTTGTACAACTGCCATTAAGGGTGACATTTTTAATGCCTGTCAAACGTGTTAGTCCAGTGAATGAAGAGACAAAGCTCTCCTGAAAATTCCCTGAAGACTCCACTTAGGGCTCAATTTGTAGGTAACGGCAGGTGTTTTTAAACGAGAAAAAACTTAACGCGATTGAGTTTACGGAAGGGGGGGAAAATGGCCCCCTTAACCCACAAACAGGTTTATCGCTGATATCTGGCTAAATATGCGAATTAGAGAATTTTTCTTCGGATAAAAAATGAAGATCGTCTTATTACCTACAGAAATTATTCCTAGCATTTTTTTTCGAAAACTCGATCAAGATAATGAGACCTAAGAGTCTTCTCATTTCAGCTGCTGCTCTGCCTGTAGGAATTTTGCTGTCTATGCATTAACTCGGCAAAAAATCGACATTTTCCGATTATTCAAAATTCATCGCAATGGGAGGAACCGTAGCTATCATTCCATGTGACTTGCAGCTGGTTCGTACTTGATAAAAATATTTTAAAAAGCGGTCAAAGTTTTTTTCCACAAGATTTTGAGACTATTTCATTAATTTGTTCATATTTAAAAAAATAGTCTTTTATCCTAATTTTTTTTATAATGAAACCTTAGGAGGTCTTGAATGATCCCAGGAATTTTTTTTATCTTTCCTGCGTTTTGATAAAAAATTGATTTGTTCATTTACATTTTTCAGTCGTTTTCGGAGTTCTGTACAATCTTTGGAACAAGCGCGATTTAAAAATTTATCACCCCATATATAATATTAATAATAATTTATTTGCTTTTAAGAACTTGCTTATAGCAACGAGTGGCTACATAAATACAATTACATTAATATTGTGATATAACATAATTAAGCTGCTGAGCTAAGTAGAAAATAAAAAAAATAAAAATAAAAACTTATTCATTCAATATGCAGGATCTTAATTTGAGTATATTCCAGATGTATTAGCTAATTACCATATCATTCTCATTTGTAATATTTTGCAAAGCGTTAATTAAAGCATCTACATTCTGTAAACAAGAAATATTGCGCTTCATAAAGCCGCATCCACATTATGTCGAATGGTGGATCGACAATCGACTATTGTAAAACTGCGTCCACATTATGGATCGACAATGTCGGGCGACCATCCACACTGGATCGACCTTGTCGATCGACACCATTCGACATAATGTGGACACGACTTTACAGTATGTATGGGACACTCAAAAACAACATGTAGAAGAGTTTCCTTTTCTTGATTGTTACATATGCAGGGTGTCCCATGAGTTCGTACCAAAAACTTGGGAGGTGATAGAAAGGTTAAAAATAATGATTTTTCATTCCCAACTTTAGAGCCCTATAGTTCGTTAACGAAGGGCGTAATGAAAAATTTTTATATGAAATACCATCATTATTTTTAGTCTTTCTATCACCTCCCAGGTTTTTGGTACGAACTCCTGGGACACCCTGTAGAGCAAACTAATTTCGGGTCAATAAAATAAACAATACCGTTCAACGTAAATTTAATTTTATAATTATTAGCCATACTTAGTGACTTGGATAGGTAACTTTTTTTGTAAATACGGACTTGGTTCTTCAGAAACATCAAAAACACTATATAAAGACATATGAGGATACCTAGATACTAGATACAATATATACATCCTATATACTATATTGCTTTTCAATGAACATAATTTTAAAACTTAGAGTGTCTATTTTCGAATGAAGATTTTGATTTTTAATAAAATCCAATCATTTTCCAGATATCAGGGAAATTGATCACACCGATAAAAACCGGACTTTTTTTCAAATAAGTAAATAAACAAATCATATTTTTATCAAAACGCAAGAAAGATATTTAAAAAAAAATTCTGAGATCATTCAAGACCTCCGTAGAAAAAAAATGTAGGGTAAAAGACTATATTTTTGAAAATATGAACAAATTAATGAAATAGTCTCAAAATCTGAATCCTAGTATAGAATACTTCTAGTTTTTGACTTTCCTATCGTTTTATTTTATTATCTTACAAAATTATAATTATATTAGTGTTAAGACATCCAAAAAAGAATTTAAGAAAAACGAAAACAGTGAAATTTGAACCAGCGACCATCTCTGTGACCTTTTTCAATGTCATTATTTATTTTTGACAGTACTTACCTATGAAACAAATAAATATTTCTAGTTTTTAAATATTGAGAAAAACAAATAGAACTGATACAGTCGACGGAGAAGCTATGTAACTAACACAGTATTAAAAGGGCAATTAACAATCTCAAACATTATCTCAAAAATAATCTCGATTGTTAATGGCCCTCATTAATACACTTGTTAGTTAAATAACTAAACACAAGTGTTAAAAGAGACATAATCATTAAATTTATTTTAACCAAATAGAAGTAAACGAGACATAACGATTCAAATTTTAATGGACCTTTCAATATTATAGTATTAACACTGATTATTCATTACAGATCCAATTCCTCTAATTGAGTTGCTTCCCGAGATAAACTTTAGGTAAGTTTTTTTTATTATAAATCTATAATTTTTTTTAAATTGCACAAACTACCAACCTTTCTCACTATTCACTAGCGCACAACTTGTTATGATCACAAAGGTGATAACTTATCAACTGACTAATATTTGGTACCAGATTCTTTTTATACGTATTTGGGAAAATAGATTCAAAATTTCTATTGCGAAATATTCGTGGAATTGAATTATTATTAAAGGACACAGAAATCCACGGAGTGTATAGGAAGGGTATCGATTCGGTCTCGATGGATATGTTCATGGTTCGATAGTAACCATGTTCTGGTAAATCGGTTTGGTGACAATCACGTCAACCACAGCAATTTCATAACAAGAGTTGTTTATTTTTTAAAGGTCGAAGGGGATATTGAATATGTTCCTATTCGAAACAAAATTTTTTACTATTTTTATGTTGTACATACATACAGAGTGTTTAGTGTTATAAAATTGAAAATATTATAAAGGTTTTGAGATGAACTATTGAAATTCCATAAAATAGCACAAATATTCTCTAAAGTACAAAAGGCTGGAGATCGCAAGCTGTTAATATTGACTGATTGATATTTTACGTAAGTTTTCTGCTTTTTTTATTATCTAGTGTTACAATAGTTATTTATGATAGTCCAGTCTACAAGTTGAAAAACGTGAAAAATAGAGATAAAGCACCTTAATTGGATTCGGAATGATCTCTAGAAAAATGAGTTTTGAGGATTTTACTGCACGTAAAAAATTGCAATTGAAAAAAAAGAGGTATTTAGGTTTTTGTTAATAACTCGTAAATTATTAATATTTACGATATTTGGAAAAAAGGTCCTTAAAGAGGAGGAGATTTCCGAAAAAAAACTCCCAGGTCCCGGAACTCTACCTCTATTATTAATAGTTTTAATTTAACGCTGAAAATAGGGCTCCGCGCAGCGATTACGGCATGGGTGCTCTGCCGCTAAGCACGGCGTACCACAGAAAATTATTTTTTTATAGTAACAAATATGAATTTAAAATTTCAAATAAATTATGGTATCATCCAGATACTTGGAAGAATTTATGCCCCTTGGAAAAAAAATTTTAAATCAATTTTTCAAAAAGTTATGCAATTGTTGATTAACGAATTTTTTTCCTATCTCCGTTTTCATAAATGACGACATAAAACTTTAAATAATAAACCTAAAAATGTTTGGCTTTGTGGAGCTCTTCTTATATATATGTTATAGGCAATCTGTATAATCCGGCATTGTATAGAATGCCTAGGTATTCAACCGGCATTCTATACAATGCCTAGGTATTCTATACATTTCCTAGGTAAAGTGTAAAATAGTTGAACTATTGAATAACATTACATACATTGCCTGAACGACTCCGGCATTCTATACATTTCCTAGGTATTGTACAGAATGCCTGCATTATACACATTGCCTATAACATACTTAACAAGATACTGCGAAAAAAAATTACAAAAGTTAATTATTTTGTTTTTAATAATTTCTTAGTCAACAAAAAATGAAAAGTCCAAGAAATGTTATTGAAAAAATGTTTTCAAACAAATGTTATATTATTGCTGCTTTTGTATCCAACAATGGCATTAAGTATCATTGGAAAATAGTTATTTTCCTAACAAGTGCGGAAAGTGATACTTTCCCGCACGCGACTGCAGTTGACCCGAACGACGCGGAGCGGAGTTCGGGCAAGCGGTCAAGGGCGGGAAAGACACTTTACGCATGAGTTAGGAACATTATTTTTTCTACGACCGTATATACAAAAAAGTATATCAACCCATTTTTCAAAAGTTATTTCATTTCAACATACTTATACAAAACTTCAACCAAAAACTATTAATTATTATAAATATTAGGTACCTACTATTAGAAAAACAATTTGTTGCATTCTGAAAATCACTTAAAATTGCCGTTTCAGTGGAGTTATTTGGTGTTAACTGGTAAGTAGATGACGTCGATGAGGATGGCATCGGTTGCAGGTCACATAAAGATGACGATGAAGGTGACGGCAACGGTTTTAAGTCATTTGTAGATGGAAGAGAAATTATTCGATATATATTTTTTATATCAAACACGGGTGGTTTGATAGTTGTTTTGTGACACTACTTCAAAAAATGTACAGGGTTATATTAAAAACTCTTCATTATTATATATTTTCAAAATATTAAAAATGCAAAAAAAAGGTATAAAAGATGTAGATTTTATTTGATTGACTATCTCGTAAATATTTATTAACCTGTTGTAACACTAGTTATAATTTCCGAAGTAAAAAACTATCTAATAAGGTCAAAATTTGCACAATTATACTTTCCCGCACTAGTGCGGGAAAGTGACACTTTCAAAACTAAAATGCGTGCGGGAAAGTGGGTTAAAACGCACGGTCGTAGAAAAACAATTTTTACATCATTTGTTAAAAAATTGTTTATAAACAAATAGACAAGTTTAATATTTAAAGAAATTTTTTTTACCATTATGTTGTTTTGGAAGAATAATGATTTTAAAAAATATTTTTTTTCTTAAATACATTTTTTTATTGTTTATAACCGTTTTTTTTATATTTCCATTGTTTAAATGATTGGTTAACCAATGAATTTCTCTTTAAAAATCAAAATTGGCATTTCATCCTAGGTAAATGAAAAAAAAAATGTATCAATAATTTTATTGTTTGTTAACTTAACAATTTGTTATAAACAAATTCTAACTACCGCTATATTTTTTTTCTTGAGCTAAAAAAACCACAAAACAGCAATATATATCAAAATACAAAAAAATTTTATTTTTTATTTTTTATAACGTTTTTAAATATTCCACCATACCAAAGTTGCACTAGACACTTGATTTGTCAAGTAACAAATTAATATAACTTATAAACTATTCGAGATATGATAATGGACATTCAGATCGTTTTTATAAAGCATCCATTAATCTTTAAAATAAGCTAACTATTGTAACTATTGTTTATCAGCTAGTACATGCATTTGTTTATAAAATTTTGAGATGTTTTTAACTTTTTCGTATCTTTTATAAATTACAACTCAATAAATAAAGAAAATACAGCTATAAACCTTTAAACAATTTTGCTTAGCGATACATTATATCTATTTATCTAATATTTATCTAACACTTAACTTAATTTTGTCATTTTTCTATAGGTTATTCCGAATCCAATGAGCTATTGCTCAAATTTTTAGGAGCTTTATCTCTATTTTTCACGTTTTTCAACTTGTACACTGGACTATGATACAAGTGCGTGAAGTTATACTTTTTCGCAACGAGTGCGCAAAAGTACTTCACTCACAAGTGTCATACAAAACTTTATCTACGAGCACATGAAGAAAAAATAAAAAAATGTGCTCTGAAGAGGTTAAAAAACATAGAAATAAATTTTCTATAAACAAATGTATACACAACGAATTCTAATTTCAGGTGGTGTGCAATCCGAAGAAATGCATTCTTCTCGAGATTCTTCCATTTAAAATAAGTGTAATTAAAATTTGAGATATAACAGAAAATATTTTTCACTGTCTGTCAAATTTACTGTCAGCACAAAAGATTATACAACAAACGACTAAATTCAAAAGGCAACTGGATACTAATTACGTAGCTAAAAAAGAGTGTTAAAACGAAAACCCCATTTAAAAAGCGTTGCTCATTTAGGCACGCTTTTTAACGTATGTATAATGTATGATTTCACACATTTTTTTTGGTTCGTAAATGCCTAATTATATAAAGATAAAATATTATTACTTTATTTATTTTTTATCGTAGTTAGTGAATGTTGAATATTGTTATTGGTAGATCCAACAGTAAACAAAACTGAATACATATATCAATACCAACTATACAGATTAATTATTGAGTAATATATCATATTGAAGGAAGCTGCAAATTCAAAAGAATTTGGCTGATGTGTACCTAAGTTGCGCCATTTACAACTTAGTTTAAATCTACTATCATATCCCTATTTGCCGTTAATAAAAATAGCCCAAGCTAAATTTTCATGTATTTATCTAGAAAAATGGCAGAACTTGGATGTTAAAGTTAATAGTATAATACATAATCATAGGATAAAGACTATTTACTGAGAAGCAACAACTACTTCCCTTGCTATATGCCGCAAAGGACATTGATAACACGCTTTACTATATTGACTATGTATTTGCAGGAAACGTTACTCGGCATTTTTTGAAATTTTCTAAAATAATGACATAAAGAATTTTATCCCATAAGTGGTTTCCACACTGTATATTATATTGAACTTAGTTCAAATATAATGAAGATTTAAACAAATTAAATTATTTTGTTTCATCGTTTAATATGGATCTTCAACAAGTAAAATCATCATCTATTCAATTTGTGAATAAATTAAATAAAAATATCTCTAATTATTCCAGTTTGAGCACCCTATATGTCAGAGAGTAGCGACCTCGGATCCCTTATTATTTGATAAATAATTAATACCTAATCTAAACAGGCTTATCTTTTAATACCTTTTTTGATATGGGGATGAAAAGAATTAGACATATCACATGTATAGAGGGCTGGAAGCATAATGTGTATACATAATATAATCGATTTAAAATAAAAGCAAATATATGGATATTGCTGGATTTTTTGAAGCGTGAAATGTAATGAAAACAGGTTTATTATTCTTTATTCTGTGATGGTAATTTATTTGATAAATTTAACTTATTTCACGCTTGAACAGTATCGTTATGCAGTCGATGCAATAACCGCATAATTTTTAATTTCTATATAAATTTTAAAGGTCGATCTTTAGGTCATGAACACTAAGACATGGAAAAAAATTCATTTTAAAAACGAAATGTATCAAAATTGTTTTTACTTCTACTAAATGGGGTGTTAAAATATTTTAAACTTGGTTAGTAATGGAAAAACTGTATAAATACTACAGTGGTGAAGACCTGTATATATGCCTCGCGTCTTATACCGCTCGGTCAATAATAATATAGTCTTCACCACCTTGATATAATAATAATAATAATAATAATAATAATAATAATAATAATAATCTTTATTCATAACACTATTTAGAAAGAACAAACAAACATTTGTCGTACATGCTCGCTAAAACCAGATGTGGCCGTGCACGAGCTTATGACTAAATATTAATTTTATATCTTTCAACAAATATAATACATATTGAAAGGAAAAATACCGAAAGACAATAGAACCTCTTAAATATCATTTGACATATAACATATTTTTTATAACATATTTTATTAATAGTAAATTTAACCAATAAGACCATTTAATAATAAAAAGAAAAGAAAAAAAGAAAATAATGTGAACACATGAAATATCGATCTAATTTAAATAATTGTAGAAATGGTAGATTACGTTTAACTTGAAATTGTTTTATTTTCAATTAGTTCATGTATATCTCTCCTATCACAATTCAATAGATACTTTTTAAGAATATTTTTTATCAGCGCAGTTGAATTTATGGTTGTTAAATAAACCTTATACATATTTGGTAAAGAGTTATATATTCTTCCAGACAGATATGTAACATATCTTTGGCCCACAGATTTTTTACTAGTCTCTGTAGTTACATGATTATTTGTTTTATATGGGGTAGAATAGTTGTGTTCAATGCTTTTTAGGATATTGCGGTTTTTGTATATAAATTTTAAGACAGAGTATGTATATAACTGTCTAATATCCATAATTTTACTTTTGTTAAACAGGGAATCTGGAGGGTAAGTCCATTTTTTATTTAAAATAATTTTTAAGATCTTTTTTTGTAGAACATCAATCTTTTTCAGGTGAATTTGAAGAATTCCGCCCCATCGGAGTATACCATAGTTTAGTCTCGACTGTACAGGTGAATGGTAAATTATTTTCAAATAAGGAATATCTAAACATGTTTTAAGATATCTAAATTTTGCAAGGAGATGTCTTAAACATCTAGCAATATCTTCAACATGTGCATTCCACTTGAGGTGTGAATCTAGTTTTATGCCTAAATATTTGATTTCGTTCACTGACTTGATAATGGCGTTGTCATCGTTTTGTACTCGTATTTCTTTGTAGTGCGGTAAAGAAGATCTATAACTACAAAAGGGAACAAAATGTGTTTTCTCAAAGTTAACAGTTAATTTTTTATGGTTAAACCAGTCAATAATTTTACGTAGGTCTTTTTCAGTTTTTGTTTTTAAATCCTCCCAATTTTCAGCTGTGTAAATAATGGCGGTGTCATCAGCGAAGCTAATTAGGTTACCTTCACTTTTAATACTAAAAAGGCCGTTAATGTAAACACTAAACAATAAAGGACCCAGAACAGTGCCTTGTGGCACTCCGTAATTAAGTGTTTTATATTCACTGAAGACATCATTTACTTTCACTATTTGTTGTCTATTATTTAGGTAACTAATCATCAGATCAAGTGATATATACTATTAAATGATGGCAAAGTCCTAATTCAACTAGTCCTACATCCCTAGCACTACAACATATAAAAAATTTAGACATTTTCTTGAAAAATGAAAAAGTGGCCACCCCTTACCCTAGCTATCAGTTTGGCCCTAATGTTGAAAAGTTTGGAGACCTCTGCTATAGGGTATAGTTGACGCAATAGAGTACACGCATATTTCATATTTTGCTTGGATATTAATTTATAATAGTAAATATGATATCAAAATTACTAATAATAAGAAATAAACCAGTTTCCATTGGAAATTACTCCCAAATTTTAAAATTAAATTCAAATTTCAATGCACCCGAGGATTTCCGAACGCTACCGATGAATCGTGTGATGTCATATCTCTTGTGTTTACTTATGTCAATATGGCCGGTATTGCATTAGATTATTTGTAGTTGTGTGTTTTTATTGTATTTTAATCAACTATTAATTGCTTCATCGACATGAAATAGATATTTAAGTAATTAGTTATGAAAAGAGCGATATTGTTCAACAAGCGTAATATTTGCCAAAACGAGCGCTAGCGAGTTCTGCAAATTACGCGTGTTGAACAATGTCGCTCTCTTCATAACGTGTTTACGTACAACGTTTTATCTAATTCCGCGCTTTCATAATATTCAATAAAATCTTCAATTACAATGATAATATTGAAGTGGAATCAAATAATGGTGTTAGAAGTATTGTTACTATGATGTATTCACCCAGAAAATTGACTTACTTTAAGATAAATATCATTTATCTAATTCCGCTATCAAATGTGACACTTTACGACACTCCTTGACGTTAGGTAACGTCACATTTTTCATAACCTCCATATATCAGTTATGAAAAGTAGTTATGTAAAAATTTTACGTAACTGTTTATGTTTCAACATAGAGATACCACATGAGTTTCAAAGAATAATTTATTAATTAGGTAGGTACTGTCAAAACTGACAATTATTTCATTATTTAAACTGTACAATTAACCCATTATTTTAATTCAATAGTATTTTGAGATTTATAAACATTGAAAACATTATTCAGGACACAGTTATTTAAAGTAAGTCAATTTTCTGGGTGAATACATCATAGTAACAATACTTCTAACACCATTTGATTCCACTTCAATATAATCATTGTAATTGAAGATTTTATTGAATATTATGAAAGCACGGAATTAGATGAAACGTTGGACGTAAACACGTTATGAAGAGAGCGACATTGTTCAACACGCGTAATTTGCAGAACTCGCTAGCGCTCGTTTTGGCAAATATTACGCTTGTTGAACAATATCGCTCTTTTCATAACTAATTACGTAAATATCTATTATATGTTTGTTTGAGACCATTACGTGTTTGTGTGTGCTTTTTTTTATTTCTAAAAGTCAACGTAAAGTGGAAAGTGGACATAAATATTCGATATTTCCGAGGATATTTTAAAACTTTTAGAAGAATATATTTTATTTACTAGTTCAGTGTTCAGTGACGATTCTTTCATATTTTGTGAGTAAAGATATGGCTAGCAGAGGTTGTGTAAAAGCACTAACTGATAATTTGCCCAAAGTAGACTCATTTATGCTGCTTGAATTTATGAAGTCAAACAGCTGCTTTAATGCAGGGGAAATCAGAGGAGTTAAAGCATTATCGTAAGTACGATTCAAACTATGTATTATTTATATAATATATACCAACCATATTTCGATGTTATGTTTTTATGGTTGATTCCTAGACATAAAGGTACATAACCTCAAACTATTTAAGAATAAAAATTACCAGCATAGAAGTAGGTACTTACATTAAAATGGTCTTCACAAGCAAAAGTAGTAGTATTTGTCGAAATATCGTCTTTGTTTCGACGCATAGCTTGCAACCATGATGCCCTTCTCTTAAGTGTATTTTTGCTTGCGCCACCAGGTAAAGTAACAAATATTTTGTCTGGAGTTTTAATAGACGTGGATTTACACACTGGAAGAATGCAATACTTGGAATACAAAGTTTTTTTTTCGGCTTTATCCATTTTTAAAGCTTTCAGAAACAAATTAGGTCTCAAGAACTCATAGCGTGATACACGAATAATAACGTAAACAATTGACGTCACTCCATGGGGCAGCCATCTTTCTGACGTAAAGCGCGTTTTGGCGGACTTATTTTATGATTTTTAAAGTCGTTTTAAAAGTAAAGTTTATATTTTTTTGAAAAAATAGACATGCAAGGTGTTAGGAGACCTGATAAAGCGTCAATTCCCACCAATAGCAAAATTTATGCTTGTACCCTATTCTTTTAGTGCGAACTTAAAGTTGTCGGCTTTTTGGTTGACTGTAATATTTGAAAACATCTTGAACATAATACTAGACGATTAACACTACCTTGATTGTGCTGTGAATTTATGTCAAAAAAAGTAAAGCTGGCAAATCTAAAAAGTGATTCCATTCAACTTTAATTTTTTGAAATTTACTCACAGCACAAGAAACCACTCAATTCTCACATATTCCTTTTTTTTGTTAAAAGATTTGTAACGACACTAAAACTTTTTTCGACAAGATATGTCGAGGGAAACGCTATCAAAAGCTTTCTCGCAATTCCCCACAGTCCAAGATATTTTTCCCTCTTTTAAATTACACCTTCAGCTCCTTAATAGTGTTAAGCTCGAGTGGCTCCTCTTGTAATATCACATTCTCCACTTCCGCTTCATCAAATGGATTTATGGTGGTATTTCCATCAACAGAATATCTTCAAATCTGACTGTCACGTCATCATGCAGAGTAATTAAATGTTGAACGTATGTCTGAATATTCCCATCAAAGCAAGGAAAATTTTGCTTAATAAATTTCAATTTTCCAAGAAAAGCCTGAATTATACTTTTTGTTTTTATTAAATTGAGGCAGTCTGTATGATATTGTAAGCTAATGTCTTCCTTTTCCGCACGATAGGAGGAACAATTATGAACTTCTCAATTGGCTATAGAAGAAGCAATAATTGTCAACTTCATAGCTAATAGTGGAAAAGCGCCTATTCAATGCATAACTTCTTATTTTGTTAATTGCATTAATCACAAACTTTTGGCTACTATAATTTAATAACAAATTTATTCCTGCATTTTTTTTAAGCTGGATTTCTATCCTAAAAAAATTATCGAAAGTACGGAAAGCTAGCGCTCGCTTTGAACTTGATGTTACTCTTTCCTCATTCGAAACGTCAAAGAACCTACGACCTTGAAAAACGACAGACGTTAATTCCATTTGTAATGTTTGCTTCCCTGGTTTTTGAATTTTGACATCCCATCTAACCTCGAAATCGATATTGTTATTGCTGCTGTTTGGATTGTTTGTTTTTGCTTCGTTCAAAGAGTGCTTTGTTGTACCAGCTTTCATAAATAACAATAAAAATTTCCCAATCAAAATATCCGATTACGTTTTACGAGATAGAATCCTAGATACACTTCTTCCAATAATACTCTGAAATAAATCAAAACTACAACAATATTCGAAAAGTAAACCAAATAAACTAACACAATACACCACCACAACAACAAAATTATCAGCTGCCTGGATGTTTTGGTCTCGGCTGTAGCAGCAATTGGCCAGCCACTCTGACAAATACTGCCCACATAATTCCATACCTTTTGACGTCACTTCCCCAAGGTTAAATTACCATTATATATGTAGCTGCGTTCGTTATTTGCGTCCGATTAATCTTTTTAGTCTGAATCGTTCGTTTATTACATCTAGAGGTAGGGGAGGTAAATCTGAACTGTTCGGTAATTCCGCTCAGATCAGTCCGATGTTAATCTGTTTGCGCGAAATATTTTGACCGACGAGAAAGATTAATCTGTTTATCTGTTATGCTGTAGTCACTCCTGTCATTAGATAAATCTCATACTATTTGTTGACCATGAATAGCTACCAAAATTGCCTCAGAGCTAGATATAGTCGTAAATAATGAAAAATAAAATCTAAAGCGACAAAATCAAACAAAAAAAATCGTAGTCTCTAAAATGAAAGACAGGCTAAAGGGAGGTTAGAACTCCATGGGTTAGAAGTTCGTTTATATGTATGATTGGTCGGGCCGTTCGTTAATAGCAATTTGCTCAGATTAATCTGTGATCACGTGACCAAAAATCCTTCTCCTATGCGATGCAAATAACGAACGCATCTTGTGTTTAACTTTTTTATCAAACTTTGTGACATTTATATTCGAAACAAAGCTGAACAAGGTGAAAAATTATCATAAAGCGTTCAAATAAACATTATGAATTGTTAAATTTGGCATTCAGATGAAGTGTCATTATTAAAACTGCAAGTCATTCCTTTTTTGAACAAATACCTCTACTAAATTTTCGCGTATAATTGTTACCTATAATTACACCAGTTTTTTCAATCGTGAAATATGGTAATCACGGCTTAGTTTTAGACTGTCTTTTGCTTTTAATTATATCTCTTCTTCATATGAATATTTAAAACATATCTTTACATTAATTAAATTGAAGACCACCTTCATAATTCACAGTTTATATAATAATTGTCAACAATACACAGCAACAGAAACACGAACCGTACCTTAGCGCTGGAATAAATAAATGCAGCAAAATATCGTCACAGTATATAAACCAACCAGTAGTGTATCTCTCATAAATTTCATTCATAAATTGCCAGAGCTTTTGATAACCTTGAACGGATCGTTTTACGATTCATTTTACCATAGTCGTAGGTGCATAAGTTTTAAAATGACTTGAACGTGTTAAATGTTTTTTCTTAAATATTGTAGAACAGTACACTGATGAGTGAATAAAACAATAGTCTTATACAAAATATTTATTGGTTTTTCCTTATTTCAATTTTCATTTGATTATGATTTTTGAAATTTTTATTGACACATTTTAATGTGTAATATAGTCGTACCGTGAAGAAAAGTTTTAATAAATATTTTATTGGAAAATCAACACAAGGATGTACAAACTCTGTTGTTTGAATAATATTTATAAGTGATTCAACAATATTATATTTCGTAGCAACTTTCTAAAAATTCATTGGGAATAATGTTTCTAATAATGACATGTATTGTACAAAATTTTCATGCGGCATATTCAAGTTTCCAAAAGTATACTTATTCGTATTTTCATTAGCTCTAAGGTAACTATAAAGACGAATCGTCTGAATTCTGATACGCTTGTGAATACGTCTCACTTACGCTGCATGTATGGAATTGGAATAGCCTTTTTTAAAAGAAGTCTTCATTGATGATGTTGCATAATCATATCTGGTTCAAAATGAGCACCACATAAACGATGACTACTATTGTATAGAGTTTCTATTTTTGGTATCAAGTCAGGCCTATCGCATGCTTCGAGCCAAACTTTAGCTCTGAAACAAAAACAACAAATTAAATCAATGCATGGAAATGAGGCTCATAAATGTAATATGAAGATCAAATAATAAAGTATTATACATTTCGTATGAAAATACAAACAGTTTCTCACTCTTCTGAATCCTTTGGAAAACGGTAAAAATTTTCATCACAATTATAATATTTATTGTTACATCCACGAACTACACACACTACCCGTTTTTTTTTTTTTAATGGTATCCATTGCAAAAACGCTTATAAACTATAAAAATAATACCAAAACCCCGTAAAAATATAAGCTGTAATAAATAATTTTATTCGCAAATTCACCACTTGCACTTTGGTTGGATCGCAGCACAGCACTGGCCGCCGGATGATATAGTCATCCGAACGACGTTGTAGGTCACAGGGAGCTCGGCAGTGCGACGTCACGAGATAACATACTGGTTCGTTCATATACTGTGCTATCGTGTTAAAATCACGGCTTAGTTTTAGACTGTCAATGGGGAGAAATGGTGGCCCAGCTATATAAAAGATCAAAGACCGCGCGAAATAGGTTCGATATTCCACTGATGGACTTACTACTTACGGTTCAAGCTGTCGCTTGCGCTTGTGAGAGCTCTGCAGCGCTTACGGACTTGCCGCCACTGAGTTAACTTATCTTTTAAGCGATGTGTCACTTTTTTTTAAGGAGCCGTCCCTTCGCCGACTCCACCTCAGCCTCCTGGGCTTATTGTGGATCCTCCTAGTATTCTGACTTATGTTATCTATGGTTCTGACTACAGCCTACTCAGCCAATCCGTTCCCCGTTATTAGCTCATACAGGTTGGTTTTAGAGGTCTTCTGGGGTCATTTGCGGTCTACCATACAGTTTCTGCCTCCTGTGGTCCAGCGTCTCACAGTTGCATAGTATATGCAGAGCTGTTTTGGTGCCCTTCTTGCATCTTCTGCTTGTAAGGTCTCCGTTATACAGCCCTATTTTGTTCAGGTGCTCCTTTGTGGGAAAGCGTCCCGTAAGTAGCCCCGTTATGGTGCGTAGTTTGTTCCTGCTCATTGAGAGCAGTTCTTTCGCTACTTTTTCTGATGATTCTTTTATGAATTTCTTTCCATGTATTTGCCTGGGCGTATTCTTCCAGTGTTTATTGTGTGTTGTTCCTTTACCCACCCTTTTAACCATGACCTAGTGGACGCTTCAAGCTGTCGCTTGTGCTTGTGGGAGCTCTTACGAACTAGCCGCCACTGAGTTAACTTATCTTTTAAGCGATGTATCGCACTTAGTACTTTTTCTGCTTAAATTTCATTGGTAATAGATGTTCGACAGTTGAGGATTTAATCGATTACCCATTTGGTATAAATATATCGATCTACTTTTGCATTTTATCCAAAAAATATTGTTCTGAAAGATATTCAATTATATTGTTCGGATTGAGAACTTTTTTGTTTAATCGACGATCAATATACAGGGTGATTAATTAAGAATGTCCAATCTCTGAACTGTAGATTCTAGACCTCAAAATATGATGATTCTGCCCAACATGCCTCATGCAAATATTGCTAGTTTCCGAGATACGGGGTGTTCAAAGTTTAAATTTTGATTTTCGCAATAATTTTTTGTTTTCACAATTTCTCTTTGAAAATTGACAATTTTACGTTTTTTGGCATGAGGAATCATAATTTACACTCTAATTTAACATCGCTAATAGAGGGCGCTAGTTACACTTGTTTGTGTTAATTAAATCAAAGTAAACTTTTTTTGGGCTAAACTTATAACTAAAATAATAAAAAATTTTAAAAAGCGTTAAATTCTACAAAAATAAGTTACTCTTCTTTGATTTGTGTAACTCAATCGGTTATCGAGTTATTTGCTTCTAAAAAGTTCAATAAATTTTAATTTTTTCATAAAAAATCTTATTATTTCTTAAATATGTAACAATAACAAATTTGTAAGCAAAAATAAAAAACTTCAAAGAATATCAAGAATATCAGATTTTCTGGATACAATTCTTTTTACTGATGAGGCAACATTTACCAGACGAGGAATATTTAATTATAAAAATAATCATTTGTGGGATTCTGAAAATCCACATGCTATGAGGGAAACACATTTTAAACACGAGTTTAAGGTTAACATTTGGTGTGGTGTAATATGTGGGTATTTAATAGGTCCTATTGAACTGCCAACCAATTTACATGGACCTCTATATTTAGATTTTCTTCAAGAACATTTACACGAATTACTAGAGGATATACCTCTCGCTTTAAGACAAAATATGTGGTTTTTGCACGACGGAGCACCACCACATCAATCTTTACAAGTTCGTCAATACTTAAACGAACAGTTTCCGCATCGATGGATTGGTCGTGGAAGTGAGTTTGCTTGGCCACTAAGAGGCCCTGATTTCAATCCTTTGGATTTTTCAATTTGGTCGCAAATGAAGGCATTGGTTTCCAAAGAAAAAATTACTTCTCTTCCACAACTGCGACGGAAAATAGAAGAAGCCACGGATGTTATTAAAAATAATAGACAAGGATTATTTGATATTAAGAGATCTTTACGAAAGCGGATCATAAAGTGTATTGAAGTAAATGGTGGGCATTTTGAGCAATTGCTTTGAAGTTTTTTATTTTTGTTTACAAATTTGTTATTGTTTCATATTTAAGTAATAAAATTTTTTATAAAAAAATTAAAATTTATTGAACTTTTTAGAAGCAAATAACTCGATAACCGATTGAGTTACACAAATCAAAGAAGAGTAACTTATTTTTGTAGAATTTAACGCTTTTTAACATTTTTTTATTATTTTAGTTATAAGTTTAGCCCAAAAAAAGTTTACTTTGATTTAATTAACACAAAAAAGTGTAACTAGCGCCCTCTATTAGCAATGTTAAATTAGAGTGTAAATTATGATTCCTCATGCCAAAAAACGTAAAATTGCCAATTTTCAAAGAGAAATGGTGAAAACAAAAAATTATTGCGAAAATCAAAATTTAAACTTTGAACTCCCCGTATCTCGGAAACTAGCAATATTTGCATAAGGCATGTTGGGCAGAATCATCATATTTTGAGGTCTAGAATCTACAGTTCAGAGATTGGACATTCCTAATGAATCACCCTGTATATAAAACGTTAAATCACATGTTCTAATTTTATTGCTCACCATATACCACTTTAAACTTTAATTGCTAAAGGTTTTGTTTGAAGGGTATTGTTATGGAAATTGTTGATAGTTGAAGACTTAGTAAATGCTGCATTGTTTAATAAGGAACAAAGTTCAAAGTTAACCAACAGTTCCAGTTTGTTGAAGAAATAAGTAAGCAGCTGGATGGACAAATTTAATGTTAGGTATACAGTGTGGAATCTGTCACTTTCGAATAGGGAATTCTTAAAGTGAGTATAGTTCTTGTGTTCTTGTTCTGTGATGAAGTTTTTTCCGTGAGACTACTATTTCGCAGAACAAACAAAACTTTGGGAGTGAGCTTAGAGTTAGTTGTTTGAGCGTGGAAAAGAAATCGTAACTTTTCTCTAAAACTATAAAAACGAGGTTAGGTACACACATTATTAGGAAAACAAATATAGTACATTCAGTAGCCTTTTTGGTGTGCGTCATCGTTTGTGACGTATATCCGGGTTTTCGGTATGTCGTTTATTTTATTCGCAATTTTGACATATAGCTAACCTCAAATTTTGATAAATTAAAACACTAGAATCGTATTCAGCTTCTTTTTCTAACTGAAAATACTTGAGAACTTTCAAAATGCTAATGTTTTTCTGTGTATCTAGGCATATTTTTGTATTATTTAAATAAATATAACAATATGATTAATTAATAATTAATTAATAAACAGTTGAAAAAGACGTGAGACACATTGCCAATACCAAAGGTATATTTTGGCAAGTTTATCTGAAGCTATGCGGCATCGGTAAGAGGCAAGGAAAAACATGGCGCATATCTGTCAAACATACAAATGGCGTACGGTACCTATTTTACCAAGTAAAACTGAAAATTAAAAGGTACTGACAATACCAACGCCACTGGATAAATCAATATCAGTCAATTGACGAAGTGAGAGGGAAGATCACACGCACGCGCTTGCCAATAAGAAGTCAGCTAGTCGATGCAAATCACCTATTATGTAATTCGGAGGGTGTGGTCATTATGGTTTTCGTACAACGCTGCCAGAGCTTGAAGAAACCCATAACAAATTTGGAATTGAGTTCATCTTTTAATATTCATAAATTGAAAAAATAATGTTAATAGAATAAATCCAAGGAAACAAGCACATTATAAAATTAACGTTTAATCATATTTTCAATATTGTTAATAATAAAAAGACCTATTTATAATTATTATCACTATATAGTTAGCACTTCAGTTTTTTCATAGTTAAACGTGGCAATGTCGAATGTTTTCGACTGCATTTCTTTCACGGTTTCACATAAACTTGCCTAAGTATACGTCTGCATCCTATTTTGAATACTGTATTTTATTTCATGAACTCTAGCAGTACTTACATCATACATTACTTCTTCAAAATTTACCAATTTTTCTTCAATATTTACTTTCATTTTTCGAGATAATCGCATTTCAATTTAACACCCAAGGCGTGAATTTTACAAAAATGGAAAACAGGACAAAGTAAGTTTATAAAAAAATAAAATAAAAGCCTTCATGAAAACTACATTCTATATTAAAATTTAATTAAAATTGCTATCACAAAAGATAATAGGAATGGGCTTTACTTCGGATTATTGTAATGGATGCAGACCGGGTATGAAAATGAGTTGAAATATTTTTGCCTTTTTTATATTCACACTGGAAATTCAATAATTCAATAACAAAGCAGCTGACGTTATGACATTAATTGAATATAAAACAAAATAATTTGTCGCAAGCAATTACGTTGATTTGAAACATTTATTGCTTTTGCAATATAAAATGTACCGGGTATAGTCAAATGCACTCATACAATTCAACAAAGACTTTTTTGCGCGATCGATCTTTTTTGTTTATTTACAGCATCGGTTGTCAGGACGGTAGGTTGTGTTTACTGGTTCCCAAGTCTAACACGTCGGTGAGTGATTTACTTACCGATCAGACGTCGGTAAGTGAATTATTTACCGATGTTTTAGCCATATATACATTTAAGTGGTCATAAATTAGTATATTAAAGTATAAGTGGATATTAAGGTCTTTAAAACACGCGCGATTTTTGGAGCACGACGGCGAAGCCGGAGTGCTCGAAATAGAGCAAGTGTTTTAAAGACCAGTTATCCACGAATACTTTACGATATTTTTTTTTATTGGTGCACTTTGAAATTATAAATACCGGTCTATAACTACTACAACAACAAGAAATGGAAATCATAGATGGAAACGTCAACTAAATGTCAAATGGTTGAATTCGTGACGTATATGATGTACACCTTGCGTTGTCATGGAAATGAGAAAAACATAAACTAATTTGTATTTTGATGGAAGTTCAACCTTATTGAGTTTTGTGAATGTCAATAGTATTAATTTAAATACCATTTCCTAAGATTTGAAAAATGGAAATATTAATATTTCAAACAATACCAACGGCACTTTCCATTTTAATTTATAAATTTGACATTGTTAAATATCGTTCGAATAAAAGTTTTGACGTTACAAACTACTCCTGTCAGATCAATAATAAAAAAATTGACATTTAGACATGATTTAGACCATAGATTTAGACTTCGTTTCTCGAGTTGTTGATGTTGCCACGGTAACTTTAAAACACGCGCGTGCTAAAAAGTTCGATTTAAACACGCTGAGGCGTGCTTTAAATAGGTAAAATGGTTCACCAATAAAAAAAATATATTACTTCATTCATTACACAAAAGGAACAAAAATAAATAAGAAGATTCATATTTTTTCAATAAGCAGAACCGAACAGAACAATATAAAAAGTGATAAATAGCATGAAAACAATTTCACCAAAATGCAAATTATATTTTAAACTGATCGAGAAGTATAAATGTGACTTTTGACATTTCGTTCATTTCGAAGGAATTTAGATTATTTTCTCTGGAATTTCTTTTAATGCGATCGCGCAAAAAATGGTATAAGCATCTCGAACGTTAAGGGTAATACCGGTCTCCAGCAAAATTGGAGGCTTCGCTACGCTCAGCCTCCAAACATTGCTGTCGAAGTTCGTCAACCAGTGTGCAGCAAACAATAGCGAAAGCACTGTTAATTAGTTTAAGGACTGTGCAGAAAATTTAGCATGAAAAAAGACATAATATCATACCGAGGAATACTGAAAAATGCAAACGAAGAAAGACAAATACTGAGTATTTGCGCGAAAATATCAAGAGATGGTGAAATAAAAACAGAAAGATTGCTAAAAGGATGGTCTTTGTAATAAACTAAATGTAAACTTCACAAATTTCCCGAACTGTTCCACAGGGTGTTAATAAATTGGATTGCAAAAGCATGTGCTTTTTCAACCTGTATAAATAAGCTATCCACATTTTTGGAAATTTTTTTTGGAGTTCGCTTTAATACCAAAAAATGTATCTACGATTTGGCGTAGAAAAAATTGAAATCGATGAAAAATTACGAAAGTTCTTGGACAACGAACTTCAGCAAAATTTTAGATGGCCTAGTTTTTTTGTCGGTGGGTGTATAAAGTGAAATTTTTAGGTGTGGTGTTTGTACGTAAATATTAGGAACTGGGAATGATTCAAAAAGTAGAATTTTTATTATAGATCTTAACAATTCGAGAGTTTGACTAATTCTGATTTAATTACAAAAAGTGAAAATATCTAAAAAAGCTCGGGATTAAAATGAAAATTCCACACATGTAATTTTTAACCAATCAGAACGTGTATTTCTGACAGATCACCATCGCAACGAATGAATTTTAGTGGACATTTTTTTGACGATTATAATGACAGATTATTATTTTTGACAATATAATTTTTATTTGTTCACATAATTTTGATTCATTTCAACTAGGGCTTAGATGTTCTCTAAATTCTTTGGACCATTATGATTACTGTTTATATTAAAAACGCAATTATTATATATGGCAGGTTGATTGGAAGTTGCATGTTCTTGATTTAGATATTCTGGGATTGTCTTTGCAAGTACTAAGATGGATGCTGTTGGAAATAAACACGTTTGGTGTGGAATTTTCTTACCGAATACCACATGAGGTCAAATTTCCGGAAATAATTTGACCTCTAATGGTATTACTAGTGAAAATAATATGAACAAATTGTGCCGATATTGGCTCAGAGAATTAAATAATAAATTTGAAAACTGCTGAGGCTCTACCTTCTCCGTTGGTAGTTATGGATGATGTAACCACCTCACACTAAGTTGGTGTACGGTGATGTAACATACAAATTCGGTTGATAATATTGTTCCGTGTATTGCCATTCTGTGAGTGATAGGGAGAGAGCTATAGAATATCGCATTCCCTTCTTCGGAGAGTGTATATAGAGACCAATCGAGTGGTGGTTTTTTTTATGTGAGAAAAGTATTTTGTTCTCTCTTGAACATATAGAATTGTATGTCTAAGTACTCACTGTCGCTCCTATATAAGATTCTACATACAGAAGATACATTCTTGCCGAACCTGTATATATGGGCGACGAGGCACCATAGTGTTAGTTTACCCGAGAGTTTACCTTCACTGTCTGAATAAGATAGCTTAAGTTGTTCAGTGTCAAGCATCGCTACTGGTTCCAGAATTCTCAGATTCACATACAGTGTGGAACAGCCATATAGAATGAATTCTATAACGAATACATGAGAGCGTGTTGGGAAAAACGCGTGAACATGTCAATTTTTATTTTTTAAAACGAGTTATAACGTCCGGTGAAGAAATGCTGCCCTTCAAGCACTTCAGAGCTCTAGGGTAACATCTCGGCTAGTATGGGAATGCGGCGAAGAACTTAGAAGACTGGCGACTCGGAACAGTGTTACACTGGAGTGGGTCCCAGGTCACAAAGGAATCGCGGGCAATGAAAAAACTGACGAACTCGCAAGAGCAGGATCACCAACCCTGATGAACAGGCCGGAACCAGCTGTGAGCATGCCCAGATGCTCCATTGGGTCATGGTTAAGAGGGTGGGTAAAAAAACATCACAATAAACACTGGAAGAATACACATGGGAAGAAATTCATAAAAATACCATCAGGAAAGGTGGCGAAAGAGCTGCTCTCAATGAGCAGGAAGAAACTACGCACTATAACGGGGCTACTCACGGGACACTTTCCCACAAAGGAGCACCTGAACAAAACAGGGCTGTATAACGGAGACCTTACAAGCAGAAGATGCAAAAAGGACACCGAAACAGCTCTGCACATATTATGCAACTGTGAGACGCTGGACCACAGGAGGCAGAAATTGTATGGAAGACCCCAAATGACTCCAGAAGAATTCTACAACCAATCAGCAAAGAACCTGTATGAGCTAATAAAGGGAACGGATTGGTTGAAAAGGCTGTAGTCAGAGCACTAGGAGAATCCACAATAACGTCCGGTTCGAGAGACAACTTTCTGCAATATTTAGGAAAATTACCTACATTATGTGTTACTAAAAAAAGGGTCTCTCTTGGAACTACCAACATAGTTCAGCAAAAGTTCTCCCTAATACTCTTCACTAAAAGTTAGTGTTATCTAAATGTAAATTAACCAAAGAGATTATCAAGTGTAGGTATAGCATAATAAAGTTTCTAATAAGTTTTAATATGCCGCATAACTGGGGAAAGAACAATTTAAACAGAATTAATCCCTACTTTATTAAATTATACACGTGTATACAGCTATTCAAGCGGTTACAACCCCTATAAATAACGTGTCTAGATGACTCTGCATATATCTATTTTCCTTTTCTTTGGGTATATCATTTACATAATTGAAAGTCGTTAAATTTCTCCGTGTCCTTCTTATTCGGCGTAGTGTGCTATGCTGACATTTTTCTTAACGATCTGCTCAAAAACTGTGTCACATCCTCACTATATATCATTCTTTGAGCTTTCTATGCATAGAGACAAATACAAGCGGTAATCTATATTATCGTTGTTGTTTTATTTGTTTTTTCAGTAATTTTTCTAATGCTTTAAATTGAAGTATTTTTTTTAGCAGGATTTCTAACCTAAAAAAATATCAAAATTGCGGAAAGCAAGCGTGCGCTTTGAGCGTGTTGTCACTCTTCCCTCCTTCGTGATGTCAAAGAACCTACGAACTTGAAAACGACAAACGTTATTTCCCGGTGAATGCGAATTCCCGTTCCTTAATGACCAATATATTACACTTGAGTTCCCGTCCGACACTTGCAGGTATCTTAATACCGCACTCGAATTGCCGTCCAGTTTATTTAATCTGCTCTGTTATCGGGACTGCCCTACTAGTTTACCCTGGCGGGGTTAGGTTAGGTTAGGTGTCTTATTATTTCTGAAATAAATGTACAAATACATTTACCATTTGATTTATTTTATACTTCCTCAATATCCTTAATTTTGTGTTTATCTTGTTGCGCGCAATTCGGCTCCTAATTTTGGTGTTCTTACTCGTATTCAGTTAGAAAATGACCGCGGCGCGCAACTCATCTCTGCCCAAGTGAACACCTTTTAAACAGGTCAGCTTTCTTCTGACGGGAACTCGAGTGACAGCTTAACGTACCCTAATTATGACACAGGTAGAGTGGTTATCCTGACGGGAATTCGAGTGCGTCCTTATTTCCACAGAGGTTTGTTCCTCCGGTTTTTAAATTTTGACATCCCATTCAACCTCGAAATCGATATTGATTTTGTCTGTGTTATTGTTGTTGCTTGGATCATTTGTTTTTGTTAAGTTTTCGTGTCCCCAAAACGTTCAAAGGCTGATTTGTACCAACTTGCATAAATAACGATATAAATTACCCAAGCAGAATATTCGATATGAAAACAGGCAAAACCCATGGTTAGATAAGGCAAATTCCCTAAGGTGTGGATTTACATTTACATTTAATTTTCACATATGAATTTTTTTCATTCTTTCCTGTTTCTTGTTAACGTCTTAGCCTCTTCCCGTTTTCCCTCTGTCTTGTAGAATCTTACCCTTTGCTGTATTCCATATTTCTCTCGGTCTTCCTTTTTGGAAGGTTGGAGCGAGGAAAAATCTGGTCGCGACGCAAAAGATCTGACCGTTACGTAACGTGTATAATATAACATAAGTGCAAAATTCATATTATGAAAAGTACATCTCATATTTCAGTTATCATTGACCTATTATTTCAATGATCGAATACACTGACTAGATTTGAATACTTAATATGCACTTTGTGCCAATCAACTTGATGATAAGATTTTTATAATTAATACTACTTAACTGTATATTTTTGTTGAATGAAGTTTCATCTACAGTAAAATAAATTCTTATTTTAATATGTGTATTTATTTATTGATTAAAAAATTGATCATTGCTTAAAAGGAACTAATGTTCCTACCACGTGTCACGCGACACGTTCTAACTTTTGATTTCTTTTTATTTATATTTTTGCTTCATAAGTTTATTCATCTTGTCATCTATCGTCCACCCTTTGAATGTGTCCCTACCAGCTTAGTTGTAGTTGTTCTATGTAGTTCAATATTGGTTGCATCCCCAATTCATCTCGTATTTTTGTATTTCCAATGTTATCCTTTCTATTCACTTCTAAAGGTACTTCGTTTCCGCAGCTTTTATTTTGCTCTTCTTCCTTTTTGTGAGCGTCCACGATTGGCATCCATATTTTAATACTGATCGATATAATATGGTGTTGTATACCTTTGTCTTTATTTGTTTCGAGATTTCTTTTTCATCTATAAATTTCTCATTCATAGCATTTCATTCATTCATTCTTACGTTTGGGTTGGGCTCAACAGCCCAGGCACTTGAACTGAAACCATTACCCATGCTATATCTCCCTACTTCCATTCCAGAAGCTTCGTGTCTCCTATACAGGCCACCAGTTTATCTGGAGAGTTCTTCAGTAGTTGTGATTGTTGTGTTATTTCCATTCCAAAGTGCTTCCGTCTGAGTCCTTGTAAGTTCTCACAGAAGCAGAGTATGTGAGTAGGTGTTTCATCCTAGACTTCACATTTTCTGCACATAAGTTCACCAACTTTGCCCATCCTGTGCAGATCCTTCTTCAAGGTACAGTGTCGGTAACTGTCTTCAAATTTCTCTTACCCTGTTTCAACAGCCTGGACAAGAGTTCCTCGTCTAGATTATTCAGTAAACTCTTAGTATGGATGTGTCCTTGTGTCAGCCTTCATTTGAGTTTATGTTTCTCAACTAACAAGTTTCCGATTTCCCCTCTTATGTAATTCTTTGTGATTCCACAAAACGGTTCCGGACCTGAGAAGGCTTCTTTAGAACCTTCTTCAGTTAGCTGGTCTTCTATTTCACTTTGTTGTCTCTTGCCAGTATGTTAAGGGATTCTTTACAATTTTTACCAGCTTAGACCTAGTTGTTGGAATGCTGATAGCTTTAAGCAGATCCTGGCCGGAAGTGAATATTTTAATTTTTTGTCCGGTATATCCTCTTCTGATGTTTTCGTCAATGCAGGCTATAGCGGCAATCGTCTCTGCATGAAACACAGTTGTGTATCGACCAAGGCTAAGGCACAATTTCTTCCTAGGTCCATCAATTTGAAAATTATAGGAATAAACTTACTGCTCTGATCAAAATAACTAAATATAACTACTATAAATCGCTGATAGAACATAACCCTAACGATTCAAAAAATCTTGGGAAAGTCGTGAAAGAAATCAACAAAACTAATGAAAGCTCCAAAGGCATGGATTCTATTAAGAATAAACAAGGAGACCTATTGATAGATACAAAAGACATTGCTAATGAGTTCAACAACACCTTTACAAACGTCGGGAAAAATTTAGCAGAAAAAATATTGCCTGCCCCTAATTATCACCACAATAGACGTCGTATGCCCAATAGCTTTTTCATTATTCCAACCGACCGCGACGAGCTAAAATCATTGATCAAAACCCTCAAGCCTAAAAAATCACCAGGACTAGATGGAATTACGACAGAAATTCTCAACGCTACAATCCAAGAAATCATTGACCCCTTGGTACACATAATTAATAGAAGTCTACAGGATGGAGTATGGCCTACTATGCTGAAAAACTCAGTAGTGGTAGCAATACACAAAAAAGGTGACAAATCAGATACTAATAACTATAGGCCCATATCGCTAATTTCACACCTGGCGAAGTTATTTGAATAAATCATTAAGAAACGCCTAGACTCCTACCTGAAAAAATACAAAATCATTGCCGATAACCAATTCGGCTTCAAAGAAGGAATTTCTACCCAAGATGCCCCAATTTCTCTGTTAAACAAAATTCACAGCGCCCTTGATCAGGGTAAACAATGTCTGAGTATTTTCCTCGACTTGAGCAAGGCATTTGACACGGTCAGTCACGAACTACTCCTGCAGTCACTGGAGGATATCGGTATAAGAGGAAACGAACTGAAATTATTTCGAAGCTATATTTCCGACCGACAACAGGCTGTAAGAGTTGATGGGGTTCTGAGCGATGTATCAAAGATGAAATACGGTGTTCCGCAAGGCACGGTGCTAGGACCAGTTCTCTTTAACATATATGTTAACGATTTATTTTTTATTAAAAGTTCGAGCGATATTATCGCTTTTGCTGATGATACAGCAGTGATCTACTCAAGTAACTCATGGGACGATTTGAAATCAGAAGTAGAGAATGATTTCGTTCACATAAAGAATTGGTTTGATTACAAGCTACTCACCCTGAACCTTGAGAAAACCACTTATCTCCCCTTTAGTATAAATAAAACAAGAACACCAACATTTCAAAGCCTAGACTTCATTACATAAAACAAAGCTTGTTCAATATCAGCTGAAAATGAAGTAAAATACCTAGGTGTGTTTATTGATAGTCACTTGAAGTGGAACTCACATATAAATTTCATAATAAAAAAATCAATTGTATATTATTCAGATTTAGGTTACTGAAGAAGATCTTACCCATTGGACAACTGAAAATATTATACTACTCACTTGTAGAAAGCCATATCCGGTACGGTATAACTACCTGGGGTTGCTCGTCTAAAGCACGCATCCACTCACTTGAAGTTCTACAAAAAAGATTCCTGAAGATTATCTATTCGAAAAGACGAACTCACCCTTCAGATCTCCTCTATGAAGAATCAGGTGTTCTAGACGTCAGCCAACCTTTTGCACAAAATATTATTTGTCATTATCATCAAAACAAAACAAAAAACCAAATTGTCTCACACAGATACGAAACAAGACAAAAAGGCAACTATGTAGTCCCGCTCATGACAAAAACATTCGGGCAGAAGTCTTATGATTTTGTTGCCCCGAAACTCTATAGTGTTATACCCAAAGAACTGAAGGAGATTTTCAACATTCATGTCTTTAAAAAAAATTGAAAGGTTACGTCATCTCCAATCTACGTAACTTTTTCAATAACCTTCTTGAAAATGAATAAATTCCCTTTCCCCCCTGCCTTCCGTAAATACTTATATACTCAGCTTTAAGATAATCCTACATGTTCATTGTCCTGTACATTCTTTTATCACAATTGTGTTACATTATTATTGTTATTATTATTATTGTATTGTATTGTATTATTGTATTGTATTGTATTGTATTATTGTATTGTATTATTATTGTTATTATTGTATCTATTTTACTTTAAATGTCTTCTTTGTACTTGAAACAAGTGTTCAATCACTTATCAAGATGTCTTTAATCACATGGTATTCTTAGTTTTTTATTGTATTGAATTGTATTGCATTACTGTATTATTGAAAATGTGAATAAAACTACTAAACTACTAAACCTATACCAGCCCCAGTGCCGTGGTTTGTTTGGGATCCATCGGTGAACCAGATGATTTCTCCATAATTACCTGGATGCATAACCTGTTCATTGGATGAAATGATGATATTCACTCACTCAGTGAATATATGTTCTCCGGTTTCATGTTATTACAGCTCATATGGAATATGTGTTCATCTAGTATTTTCCCAGTTATTTCAGTGTGTCCTTCTCGAACATTGTTCGGGGACCATACGATTATGTATTGATATCTAGTTAGAATAGACCAGTTCCATGCATAAACAAAACATTGTGTTACCATAGCAACGAAACAATAACTCATTAGAAGTGTCAGTGTGAAGTTGGACGCCAAAAAAGTAAACCAGAGTTACGCAATAAATTAAAAGAAAAAAGATGTCCACCGAAATTGTGAAAATCGAAAAATTGGAGTATCGAGCCATCATCAAGTACCTGTATTTATAATAAAAAACTGAATTGGAACGTACACATAAAACAATTTAGAAAATCATGTCTTTGTGGAATAAACTTAATAAAAGTTTTGGGAAATCATCAATGGGGGTCAGATGCACAAACTCTTATCCTGCTATATCGCACATAAGTAAGATCTCGTTTAGACTATGGATCTATAGTATACGCATCAGCATCTACAGTTCGTTCGGTGAATCTTTTCCCATGTATGAAATTATTCACATACTACTTTTTGTAGTACATCTCTTTCTTACTCACAGAATCTAAACCCCCGAAATGACACCGTTTGTTCCATTACAACATAATATAACAAACAGAGATAGCCATATGATGAATGTCGGCGATAAGTTCACAAAACAGTCTAACCTATAGAAGTGAAAGTTTATAGGATGACCTTGAATACAAAAATGAGGTTTCAAACCCATCCACCTGAAGCGCTAGTTGCAATTGAGTTGTCGATACAAGCCTGGCAGCTGAGGCCTTTTGCACGAGAAGAAGAAAATATTTCAAAATTCACCATTGCTGTCATATAGGTTTGTCACCATTGTCTTTTATAGATTGTTTCCTTTTGCCATTTGCTGCTGTTATTTGTGTTTTAATTAGGTACTGTAAGTGTTATCAAGTGTGATAATTCATATTATAATAACTTTATAATGGTTGGTGTGAAGTTCTTGGGTGTACAGACATTACATCAAAACGACATAGGTTTCCCAAACATGACCCTTTGTTGTTGAATGAATGGGTTGCCTTTATTCGCAATCCAAAACTAGAGGGAAATTAGGCGCTGAACAGATTTATAAATCCTACAAAGTTTGCTACAGACATTTTGAACCGCAATATATTGTTATTGGGACAAAAGGGAGCCTCACTCGGAAAGCTGTTCGATCAATCCTTTCAGGATTGATCAAAGAGTGATGGGAAATACGTAATATTATCACTCTTAGGTATTATTGAGTGCGCGGTAAAATGTAAATTGCAATTAGTAATTCCTAAATTCATTTTAGGAAATGGTTAATGAAATCGGGCATTAGTCAAATTAACAAACTTCCATTAAAAAAAAAGCGCTATGAAATAGTTCTGAACCCATCCACTGCGATCGCTGAAATTCTTCTTCCCTTAGTCTGTTTTTCGGCCTCAGCTGCCTTGCCTATTTCGATAACTCAATTGCAACTAGCGCTTCAGGTGGATGGGTTTGACACCTCAATTTTTCATTCTAGGTAATCCTATTAGACTTTCACTTCTATAGGTTAGACTGTTTTGTGGATAAATTTAACGCGAATTTGTACGTTGACAGACCAAAGACTTTGTTTACATTTTTATTTCACATTTTTACTCATTTTTTTGCCCCTTGCATATAAATTTATTTAAAAAACAGTTGTTATAACGACTTACTTACACCCGAGTGTTCGAATTATTGTGGTAAGTAAAGATTATTGATCTACTTATTATTTATTTACTTCGCAATGAAAACTAACCTTAAATTGACATTTCATAATGATTATGGATAGAATTCCATTAAACTGAATTGTATTAAACATATTTTGCTTCCACTAATGTAGAAAATATTGACCTAATTTTCAGAAAGACCAGAACTATTTATGAACGATTTTTTTTAAATAGGTATGCCTGGCAAAACGCACAGAAGCTGGTTCTAAATTTGTTGGAGTATTTTGAGTTGGAAAAAAGAAAGGACATATTCTTGGCAAGACAACAGCACTAGAAGTGTACGTGAATCAGATGGTTATGATGGTAAACGTTTTATAATTGTTCATGCTGGTTCTACCAAAGGATTTGTATCTGAAGCAAGTTTATTATTCTGTTCAAAATCTGCTGATTACCATTGAGAAATGAACAATGAAATATTTATATGAAATGGATAAGTACTCAATTAATTCCCAACTTAGAAGAGCCATCTCTTATTGTTATGGATAATGCTCCATATCATAGTGTTCATTCAGAAAAGCAACCTTATACTAATTCGACAAAAAATTATTTTGTTACATGGTTGACAACAAACAACATTAAGTTTGATACAAAACTTACATAACCTAAATTACTACAAAATGCAAAAATAAATATAAATACTGGTGATAGCTCTGATTCTATTAGGAAAATTAAATGAAACTTATTGTACATATTTATTATTATATATTATTATTTTATTATATTATATTATATCTTAAAAATACATATTTAAAATATTTATTATTCATTTTCACAACCCAAAAGATTTCTATTTTTCATTGATGAACCGTTTGGGTGGGACGGCTCAATAGTAATGGTTGCTAGCCATAACACTAAAAAGGCAATTCTGATTTGCAAAGTTTCTACTGAGGAACTTGTTATTGATTCTAACTCTTATGCAAGTAAATTTGCCGAATAACCCTATAAAACTCTGGAATACTAACAGTTTTTTCAAACAAAAGGTTATGGTAGCATATCACTAAATGGCTGTGAAATATTTACAATTATCTAGCTTTAATAATAAATAATGAACACCGTTATTTCAGCCACATCCTTATTGAAACATCAATCTACGACCTGCGTGTAATTTAATGTATTGATGTATTGCGTTTGTATTATGAATGATGACGCATGGGAAAGATTCACTTGTAAGTCATCTTTAAAATTGATAGATACTGTCCACAATAAAGGGGTTTGAATTTCTTTAGGAGCATATCCTACCAGTCCTGTTGAAAGCTTACTATTTGAAGCTGGAGATCCACCACTTAAATTAAGGAGATAATATCTTAGCCTATCACACGCTTCTAAAGTACTTTTCAACCCAAAAAACCCAGTTTACCACAATACATTTTCCAATCGCTTCAGAAATATATTTCTTCAAAAACCACACTTGACTCCCACTTTCTACCAACGCATCAATGTAATCTGTAGTGAAATAGCTATAAACTTCCCAAAGGTTGAGATACGTTCCCCTAGATATCCTCCCTGGTTACTTAAGAGCGGGTTTATCAATGCTCGGTTAAATATTGTAGCCTTCGGCTAAATCTTAGCTGTTGGTCAGAGTGTTTATCAACTGCCAGTTTGCATTAGCTGGTAGTCAAACTTTCGGCTATCCTAGCTGCCACTATCAAGTTGATGTTAACCATAGAACATACAGTTCAATACGAGAAAGTTGTGTTCCGTTATTCTAACCAAAGATTCTAACTGACAACTGTGTCATGATTTTTTCATGTTTGCTTACATTTTGCAACAAAGATTATTCCAACTTCAAATTTGATTGTGTTATTATCGTTTAGGGTGAAATCGAGAAGCTTATTTGATTCTTTTATAGTAGTTTAGTAGCACCTGGGTTCTGTTTGTATTTTATTTCATTGTTATTGTCAATGTATCTTGAGAAACTTGACGACCTTTTCGATGAAGAGCTTGGAGATTGGCGAAATATTGGAATTTGTAGAGTACGAAAGACGACCATATACTGTTGAAGAACGGATAAATCCCTTTGAAGAGCTCGATGATGTCGAGTTTATTACTTGGTTTCGATTATCTCTCATGATACTTCAACAAATTCCAGCTATTCTCGCCAAGTCACAGCATCCGTCTTTTTGCATTCTATTATACTTTTAAGGTGAACGGCTATTTTTATAAGTACCTAATTGTCGCTCTGACTCCGTGAAATTGGGATATCTTTTTTGTTTTGTGGACATACTCAAATGCAAACAGCTCAACAAAGCACAACATAGACGAAATAAAAATAACAGTACCACAATTTTGACACTGAGAAGTGAAATTTTCCACGATGTTGTCAGAGTAAGCTTACGGTAAAATAGAAAAATAATAACTTTCACCTCTATATTCTTGATTCACTGTGTTATATATGTTATATGCGAATAAAATTAATAATATGTATATTTCATGTAACGGGTGATCCTCCTTACACCAAATTAAAATGAGAAATCTACACTCTGACAACATTACACTCACGTTCATAACCCGAACAAGGTTGTCAAATGCTCAATTACACTTAGCCTCCAGTTAGCTAGCCTCCAGTTACATGGTGCATTGATAAAAGCTTTCTATTGTAACCGAGACTTTGACTGGCGGCTAGAGATAGCTGAGGGCTACGTAGCTGACAGATTTAACCGTGCATTGATAAACCCGCCCTAGTCTCCTTATTGTAATTTTTTCCTAAATCCCTACAACAAACGAGAAACCTCTCATGCACTGATTAAAAAACAATTTTTACGAATTTGCTCCCACTATGAAGACTTTACACATATTTACACGGATGCCTCTAAATCTCAAGATAGCACGTCGGCTGCTTTGGTTATTGCACACGAAACGCAATATTTTGTATGCAATATTGAAGGCAAAGCTCCTGTCAAAAAAAGTTTCTCATAATAACAGATTCGCTGAGAGCTCTTCAAAGCATAACTCAAATCTACCCAGATTCAGCGCTTGTAACTAACATCAAAGAAAATATCCATTCAATGGAAAGAAAGATTATCAACTTTTTGTGGGTCCCTTCTCACACACGAATAACAGGCAATGAAGCAGTCGACCAAGCTGCCAAAGAAGCTCGCCTAAATAATCCCACAATAGTAAATAAACAGCTGACTAGTCAAAGTGACCTAGAAGCTTCTTTCAAAAAATCAACAAGAGATGTTTGGCAAAAATTGTAGATTGGATCCGAGGCTAAGCTGAAACAAGTGAAACTTGATGTTTCCCCATGGAAGAACCTTAGTTTTACGCGGAGGCAACAGGTGATATCATCACTGCTTAGGATAGGACACACGAGTTATACACACCAATATCTCCTGAAGAAAGAAGAAGCCCCAATATGTAGTGTGTGTCAGGTGCAGTTAAGTGTCAAACATTTTCCTGTTGAGTGCCCTAAATATACTATACTAATCGCATGTTGCCATGCAAAAAATTTAGGGTTTGAATTACTAGAACACCCCCCTTATTCACCAGATTTGGCTCCGTCCGACTATCATCTCTCACCTCAACTGAAAAATAGGTCGTATGTTTTCTTTCAACGAGGAGGTAATAAAAGCTGTGGAGGTCTGATTTGCAGAGCAAGAAGAAACATTTTTTTTAAAAGGTCTAGAGACGTTGTAGGTTCGCTGTAATAAATGTATCCAAGGAGATTCCAGGAGAATATGTTGAGTAATAGAATATTTTGACATTAGAAATTTGTTTGGCTCTTTAGTAGGCTAAGAATTTTTCAATATACATATGTAAGTCTCCCAATTTTAGCCTAAGAATTGCCATCACCACCTCCTCTTGTTTTCCAGATTCTGTTGTTAATATTAATAAATAAATAATTCATTACTAACCTTCTGTCATAATATTCTCAACTACTCTTTGAAAATCCTGGCTACATTTCTTCCAATAATATACTCAAACAACTAATAAGTACAATATTCGAAAATTAAATCAAATGAACTAGACAACTACAAAAACAAAACTTTCAGCAGGATTTTTTGGCATCATCCGTAGCAGCAATTTGCCAGCCTCTCTGACAAATACTGCCAACATTATTCCAGACCTTCTGACGCCCTTACCCTAAGGTCAAAAGAGTATTCAAATTACCCTAATAGTTGCTCAACTTTTTATTATTTACTTCGTGACATTTATATTCGAAACAAAGCTTTCAAATATACATATACTTTGGCAAGTTTATCTGAAGCCGTGAAGGGAATGCAGTCGAAAACATTCGATATTGCCACTTTCAACTATGGAAAAGCTAAAATGCTAAGTATGTAGTGATAATAATTAGAAAAGGGACTTTTTATTATTAACAATATCAACAATATGATTAAACGTTAATTATTTAATGTGCTTGTTTCCTTGGATTTTTCCTATTAACATTATTTTTTCAATTTATGAATATTAAAAGATTAGCACTTTTCCAAATTTGTTATGGGCTTCTTCAAGCTCTGGCAGCGTTGTTCGAGAACCATAATTACCACACCCTCCGAATTACATAAATGGTGATTTTTATCGAAAGCTGACTTCTTATTGGCAAGCGCGTGCGTGTGTTCTTCCCTCTCACTTCGTCAATTGACTGATATTGATTTATCCAGTGGCGTTGGTATTGTCAGTTACCTTTGTATTTTCAATTTTACTTGGCAAAATAGGTACCGTACGCCATTTGACACAATTTGCCTCGTCTCTTAAGGATTTCCCGTAGCTTCAGATAAACTTGCCAAACTATAAGCATTGATTGATGAGTTTGGGTCAATCAACGCTATAAGTATTTGTTCCCAGATTTAAGCATCTACTAAAAATTCCTATTATTCAATATTTAGTGTCTTCTCGGTGTACGAATGTCTCTAAGATACCATCGCGAACTCACATTCTCGCCTACTAAATATGTAACATTTGCATAATTGAAAGATGTTAAACCTAACTGTAACCTATCTCTTCTTCTCCTTAATTGTACGGATGATGATTTCCATGGCAAATTTATCCGTAATGCAAGCTTTACACTCAATATAGAAATTATGAAAAATCCTCTAGCGTAATCGCGTGTGGCTCTGATTGAAATGTCAAGTTTATATGAAGGATGGTGACAAAGGAGCATAAAATAATTGGTAACGACCGAGTTTAATAATACGATACCCCCTGAGAGATATACATCATTTATACAGGGTGTCCCACGATGAGTTAAAACAACTATCTGTATATAGCAAAATATTTATGGTAAAATCATGAAAATTTCTACGTTTGGGTTTTCGATTATGATCTTTTTAACTAAAATATTTTCGAAGAATGTCGACTTCCGGTTTTACCGGAAGTCGACTGCAACTTTGTTATTTTGAATAGAACTCCATGTATATCAATACATTTTTAAAATCTACGTAAAATTTGAGTATAGTTTTGCCTGAAAACTTTTTTCGAAAAATGCATACTTTTTGAGTTATTGATTTTTTTGTAAAAAATTTGACCGTTGCAGACCCTTGTAAATTATTTTTTTACGAAGATACCCTTAAAGATATGAAAATGGTTTTTGTTCGGCTGCTCTTAGCAAGGTCAGATGTATTTGAATCTATGTTGAAAAATTGTCATTTTATACAGTGTGTGTATAAAAAGTGTTCAAAGTTCAACTTCATAAATATCGAATTTCTTCATTTTCTTAAATAGAACCACTCGGTTTTTTCCATTCAAATGCATTCAGGGGTGAAAAAGAAGGCTAATTGATGTATACTTTCCTATACCTGAACCTTACCGTTATCCAGATATTGAATGTTTTCTGTAAATTTTGAGAGATGCAGGTGTGGTCTAAATTTTATTTTGACCCGTTGATACAAGCACTAAGAAATAAAAAAGATTATGTAAATTTGCTTCCAATACATGGTAAATACGGCAGAGTTGTTACAAGAACATAATATAATATGTGCTTTATTTGCAGTAAGATGTCCTGTATCTTTAAAAATTTACAGGAAACATTTGATATCTGGATTACGGTAAGGTTTAGGTATAGGGAGGTATACATGCCTTCTTTTTTACCCCTGAATCCATTGAAATAGAAAAAACCAGGTGGGTGGTTCTTTTTAAAAAAATAAAGATATTTGATATTTATGAAGTTTAACTTTGAACACTATCTATACACACCCTGTATAAAATGAAAAATTTTTCAACATAGATTCAAATACGTCTGACATTGCTAAAAGCAACCGAACAGAAACCATTTTCATTTTTTTAAGGGTATCCTCGTAAAAAAATAATTTACGAGGGTCCGCAACGGTCTAATTTTTTACAAAAAAATCAATAACTCAATAAGTATGCATTTTTCGAAAAAAGTTTTCAGACAAAAGTATACTAAAATCTTACGTAGATTTTAAAAATGTATTGATATACAGGGTGTTCTATTTAAAATAACAAAGTTGCAGTCGACTTCCGGTAGAACCGGAAGTCTGTTATCTTTGAAAATATTTTAGTTAAAAAGATCATATCCGAAAACCCAAACGTAGGAATTTTCATGATTTCACTATAAGTATTTTGCCATATACAAATAGTTTTAACTCATCGTGGGACACCCTGTATAATAAAAAACTGTTTATAAGTGAGAGAAGATAGATAGTCTATTTTAAAATGATAATTTCAGTTTTATTTTATAAGTTTATTTAGTTCATTTACGATAAGCTTGCAATTTTGACATTTGTAGTAACAATTGCAGCCACTGAACAAAATCTAAATATCCAAAGTGTAAATGGAATAATTAATCATATAGAGAGGGAAAGCTACGGTCCAAAAGTTGGCTGCCGTGTCCGAAGTTGCCAGACTTATGTTGTCAAAATCAGACAAATTAACCAGAAAAAAAATTACAACGTGGCAACGATGTTAAACATCTGTCATGTTTTGTGATAGCAAAATTATCGTAAATGAACTATGGACCGGTAGCCCATGACAAATGTAGGCTTCATAATTTCAAATGTTTCGAGTTTCATGTGTAGGATTTTCCAGGTCCCACCTGATAATCTGATAATTTATAGAAAAAAAACAACTAGAGGTTTTTAGCTCATTCAAAAATTCGATTCGAAAAAAGCTCATTTGTCGGATTTACTGATCAATACTTGCAGTAAAAAACTGGAGGGTGATCTTACAACAATAAACGGAACGAATATACAGGGTGATGGATTTGAAAAACCAAAGTTACTAATAATATAAAAGAAACAGCAAAACTGACAACATTGCAAATATCAAATCTAGAGTCTACGTATCCCAAAATAGGTGTAACCCAAATTTTGTACAATTAGGGCTAGCAGTTTACAAGATAATTGGCCGTTTCCAAACTTTTGGGCCACTCTGTATAAAATTTTTCATGGTGTCGCCATTTTTAACTTGTAAGGGTGAAATTTATTTTTATCCAACACTCTCTGTACTGTACTTTTACTTACTCCACAGACAGACGCAACTTTAGTTGAAGAGGAAGTAGGGTTTACTACTATTTCAGCAACTATATCAATTTTTTTATCATCACTAAATGTTGGTCGACCAGATCGTTTGGCATCTTGAACACTACCTGTTGCTTCAAACTTGTGAAGAAGCTCCCTCAAATAAGTTCTCGAGATAGGGCGATCTGGTTATCTCATTAAATAATTAAACGTTCCGCTTCATGGAGATTTTTTCTAGATTCACCAATTATTATTATAATCACTTTGTCGGCTTGAGTACGTACCATTTTGCCTATGTAAACTCTTGAACGTCTCGTTAAACAATAATAAAATTAAATATTTGAGCTATTTAGAAAAACTATGCAAAGCAACAAATACTATTAAATTAAAAACGTCAATTTTTTTGACAACTAACCAGAGGCGGACTGAAAAATCTTCAATATTTAAATGTGAAATAATAATTTTGGTATTCATTTAATTTATCCGTCAAAATTAGTTTGAACCAGAACAAAATTAATATGGCTATGTAGCCAATGTCAATGCCTTTCAAACGAGATATCACTTGCAATAAGGTCCTATTTAAAATTATTGGCCAGAGTGGCTCTGTGACGTCATCTATTACTATTACGTCACCTGTTACCATTCGTAAAGAAGTTTAAAACACTTTATTTTCACCCTCCAAATTTTATTGATGTAAGAGTAGCCGTTCAAAAGATACGAGGGTGGGAGGGGAAACAATTTCTCACGGCTTTTCACACAACTTTTTTTGTACGGCACTACTGTCAAATCTTCATTTATATGTTGCATAATTTACAGAAACATGCAGTACAGTTTGAAATCACCTTTTTAGAGGGTAGAAAATAAGAGTTTTCAAAATTCTCTTAGATTTTCCTAACGATTATTTTTGAACGTCATAGAGTCTGGACCGATCTATGATTCTACTATCAAATGTAACAAACGGCGAACAGTTTCATCACATTTTTAGAGAATGGAAAATAAAATGTTCAGTTTTCCATTGCGCTTTTCTGCACAAGAGAAAATGTACGCCATAGTGCTGGAGCTCATGGTGGCTTGATAAACTATCGATTTGAATAGGGTTGCTGCTGTTTCAAATAGCGACACTTTTTCCCCATGGGCTCATAGTCTATGAGGACCATCAACGTCCTCTGTAGCTTTGATTATCCAGTTAAGGCATTGGGAAATTGCCTTATTCTTCTTGTTTTTCACATTAAACTCGTTAGTAAAAACGGTTTCCATTCTAAATAATGAAAACTAAATTTGTCATCTATTATAGAAAATGCGTGTTATAAATTATATTATTATATTATATTTATATTATATTATAAACAAGTATTAAACACGTTGGAAGTTTCAAATCACACAAATCATACCCGAAACAATTCCATTCCAAATCCAATATATATTCTGGGGTGCTTATTGCTTATGTCTGTCTGTGAATAGGTGTAAGCCAATGAAACAGAATAATAATGAAAACTACAATGTGTTTATACAGTTATAGAGTTTCTATCATACCCCTACGACCTAAGCGAAAGGGTTTGAATGGAATTTATTTGTTGAAGATGTGGGAATGGAATATATACAGTCGTACAATATATTTTATTCCGAACATCCTTCTTTTATATTGAACTAGAAACGTGGATAGCCTTTTTAAAAGTATGTTGTGTATTCCGCATCAGACTGTACGTCTATTCTAAATACGTGTATGTTGTTATAGTACATTCAATAGCCTTCTTATTGGTATTGGTATTGATATCTAGTTAGCCTAGAGCAGTTCCATGCATAAACAAAATATTGCGTTACCATAGCAACGAACAATAACTCATTAGAAGTGTCAGTGTGAAGTTGGACGTCAAAAAAGTAAACCAGAGCTACGCAATAAATTAAAAGTAAAAAGATGTCTACCGAAATTGTGAGAATTGAAAAATTGGAGTATCGAGCCATCAAGTACCTGTATTTAAAAGGGTTAAGAGGTGAGCGGATTTACGAAGATATGCTTAATACCCTTGGTGATCAATGTCCTTCGTCCTCTCCAAGACCTAAGAAGTTTCGTGTCCAAAAATATGCCGGAGAAGTTCTTGCTTCAGTTTTTTGGGATTGCCATGGAGTAATCAGGATTGATTTTTTGGATAAGGGTAGAACAATAACCGGAGATTACTATTCGACATTACTGACCACTCTACGGAAAAAATTGAAGAGAAAAGACGCGGAAAGCTATCCAAAGGTGTTTTTTTTTTGCAGGACAACGCCCCTGCACAAAAATCTCATGTTGCCATGCAAAAAATCCATGATTTAGGGTTTGAATTACTAGAACACTCCCCTTATTCACCAGATTTGGCTCCATCCGACTATCATCTCTTTCCTCAACTGAAAAAAAAGTTTAAAAGGTCGTAAATTTCCTTCCAACGAGGAGGTAATAAAAACTGTGGAGGTCTGGTTTGCAGAGCAAGAAGAAACATTTTTTTGAAAGGTCTAGAGACGTTACAGGTTCGCTGTAATGAATGTATCCAATTAAGAGAAGAATATGTTGAGTAATAAAATATTTTGACATTGAAATTTTGTTTGGTTTTTTGGTTTTATATTGTTCTGTTCGATTCTGTTCATTAAAAACATATCAATCTTCTTATTTTCTGTTCCTTTTGTGTAATGAATGAAGTAATATATTATTTAGGACCACTTAAATGTATGTAGGGCTAAGACGTCGGTAAGTAAATCACTTACCGACGTGTTAGACTTAGAAACCAGTAAACACAACCTACTGACCTGACAACCGATGCTGTAAATAAACAAAAAAGATCGATCGCGCAAAAAATAAACATAACAGAGGACATTAAAAAACGACGTAAGACACATTGCCGCTACAACAGGTAAGTTTGCATCCTATTTTGATTGATATAATTTGGAAGGTCGTGCTTGCGCGTAATCTAAACTTCAACTAATCAAATTTCTCAAGTCAAAGAATAGGGTGATATTTTGATTAGGATCAATCACAGACCTACCTCTTTTTCATTTCTTTTAACCTGATGTGTTAGAAGGACATTATATTGCTTCTCCCAAAGTAAAATTTAATTTGTGTAATATTTTCCACAAAGTTTTTCGCCCTATGTCAAGCAATTCTCGTCCTCCTTCAGCATTCTTAGAACTTTGTCAAGGGTTGGGATCTCTTTTTTAAAATATAATTCATGTACTCTTCGTCTTATTGTATTTTGCATATGTTCATCAAGGTCAAGTGGTTTTCTTACAGTTAACTTTTTAGGTGGAGATATATTCCCATTTTTCCTCTCTCCTAGAAGCCTGTAAATAGTAGATTCACTAACTCCTGTCATATTGGAACATGTCGAAACTATATTTCTAACAGTAGCAGCTGGCATTTTATGTACAGCAGCATCAGTCTTCGTTTGTAAGCTAAGCACGCTCTTACACTTTACTGGGGTAGAACTTGCTGACATTTTTCACAACACAGTTAACACTTATGGAACGTAAGCGACTCTAAGCAAAAAGATGAACGGTAACGCTTATGGTTCACTACCTGGGCCCGTATTCTTAAGGGACTAGTGAGAATCTCACCAATGAGATAGGTGTATTGTATGGTTGCCTAAAACATGAGAGTTTCAAATTTGTCGTATTTCAAAAGGAAATAGTGAGATCTGCAATATCACCGGACGAAATCCAATACGCATGTTTCTAAGCTTCTCACCACTTCTCACCGCTTTTGGCGAGATTCTCTATCAGTCCGAACCATGAGAGATTGAATCTCTCTCGTTTCAGGCAACCCATAATGCATCAATCTCATTGGTGAGATTCTCACTAGTCCCTAAGAATAAGGGCCCTGACTAGCATTTGTGTCCTTTTCGCGTGCTGTCAGACAATAAGAAACAGACTATAACAGTCGATGACGCACAGCAAAAAGGTTATTATATGAACGAGAAGTAATATGTTGGCTTCAAGCAAACCATCAAAAATTGAATTGACTTGTATTAAATACTTATTTGTTGTTTCCTTTTTATCAAATCAAATCCAAAAATATAATAATGATTTTTATCCGTTTGGTTAATAATGTTGAAAGAATAAAATTGGGAATTTGACCTTATTCAACTTGGAAAGATAAATAACAAAAAAATATATGAAGCAGTTAATGTCTGTAATTTATTGCTACAAATTTAATAATTATAGTATTTTGTTCCATTCCCACAATTCGCTTTGGTTGATTAATGGCAAACTTTGATAATTGGAAAAATTCAGCTCGTTTCGTATCCTCCATCGGATAAATTGCTTCAATTTGTATCAGTTTTATGAAAAAGTTTTCTCATAATTTAGACAAAAAATAATTTATGTTGATACTTTTAAATTTAATATAGTATATTAAGTATTAAGAACGGTAAGGGTTGTTTACCGGTCGACAATTTTGCTGGACACCGGTATTACCCTTAACGCTCGAGATGCTTATGCCATTTTTTGCGCGATCGTATTGAAATAAATTTCGAATAATAGTTATTTATGATATAAGTGTTAAAAGTACACTTTTAAGGCACGCATGTGAAGGTTTGCAGAATGAGCGAAGCGAATTCTGCAATTCACATGAGTGCCTTAAAAGGTACTTTTAACACGTATATCATACAATATTTTTTCTACAAACGTTCAAAAAATGCAATAATACAGTTTGAATTAAATTTTAAAAACCTTTATTAATACATCTAAAGGAGATAATTTTAAATTATTTAAATTTAAATTCCATTTTTTCTGCGCATCATTCCTCCTTATCCACGGAAAATGGTAAAACAGCAGTGCAGGAAATTAATTTGTCAAATTGCACAAATTGTACTATTAATATTGATGTTAATAAATAAAATCTAAATATTTTGACGTTTGCTTTCTAAATTTGACAATTCACTTTTACCAGCAGTGCCATAAACATTTTAAGGCACTCAGTGTCTTAAAGTGACATTTTTAAGGCTTTTATGGAGTGCTAAAAATGGCATTTTCAACACGTTTGTAGAAAAAATAATTTAAGTTTCTTCGAAATGAACGAAATGTCAAAAGTGACATTTATACTTCTCGATCAGTTTAAAATATAATTTGCATTTTGGTGAAATTGTTTTCATGCTATTTATTACTTTTTATATTGTTCTGTTCATTAAAAAAATATAAATCTTCTTATTTTTTTTATTTATTATTTTATTTTTCATTTCCATTGCTTGGATTCGACTTTTTGACTTCTGTGACAGTATCCATCTTTCACTTCCATAAGTAAGGTTTGGCCGATAAACTGTTTTATATACTGTGATTTTGGTTTTTGCACTGATTTCCTTTTTTCCTATAAATGATCTTGATAATGAATGATACAGTTTTGATCCTTTCATTTATTTCAATATCTTCATTTCCGTTTTTATTTATTTTTATACCAAGGTAATTAAATACGTCTACCTGCTCGATTTCTTCTTCTTGTATCCTTAAATGAGTTTCTTTATCCTCAGATCCAGTGGTCATCACTTTTGTTTTCTGTATGTTTAGTTTCAACTTTTTCCCCTTCAGTTCTTCTTCGCATATTTTTAGATTTCTTTGCAAATCCTTTTTTGCTGGGTGCACAAATCATTAGGTAATCTGCAAACGTACACTCAGACAATGTTATTAGTTTTAACCTGTTGTATCCTATATGTATCTTTCAAGTGTACGTTTTTGTTGCCCTAATGATGTCATCCGTCACAATAATAAACAATAGAGGACTCAGTACTCCACCTTGTCTAAGTCCATCTTTGACTTTGTATATATCGGATTCAAAGTTATGTCTCCTGACGTAGCTGAAATTTTGGTTGTACAGATTCCTTATTCGTGTGATTAGACTCTTTTGAACCGATCTTTGTTCTAGGCTACTCCATACTGTTTTTTGTGGTACACTATCGAAAGCTTTTTCAAGGTCCAAGAAAGCCATATAAATTTCTTTTGTTTGTGTTTTTTCTATCATTTGTTTTATCCTGAAAATGTGGTCTTGGGTACTGTGCCCTTTCCTAAATCCGCTTTGTGAACCATCCAGCTCTATTAAGGATGTTAATCGATTTTCCAATATGCTTTCATATAACTTGAGAACTACGCTCGATAATTAGTTCATTCTGTCGTGTCACCTTTTTTATGTATAGGCATTATTATTCCTATGTTCCAGTCGTTGGGCACCTGAGCGGTTTTCCAAGTTTTATTAAGCATCTTCAATAGTAACTGTCTTCCTTGTTTTTCTAGGTAAATGATCATTTCTGGCGTGATTTTATCATGTCCTCCAGATTTTCCTCTTTTTGTCCTTTTAATTGCCTGCTCGAGTTCCTCCGCTGTTATCTTTCATTTCGTTCATTATCTATTATTATTGCTGTTTCTATCATCTCTGATGATACTTCCTGGGTTTGTTGGTTTAAGAGTTCTTGAAAGTATTGTTGCCAGCACTGCATTAATCCTACATCGTCTGAAACTATTTGGTTCTTCTTATTTTTTACTTGTTTTAGTTCTACTGTTTTACTTTTGCTTAGGTTTTTCAATACTTTATAGAACAACTTTTGATTTCCATTATGGTCATATTCCATTTTTCTACCAAACTCCTCCCATGTTCGATTTTTTGCTTCTTGAACCATAAGTTTCACTTTTTCTCTTTGTTCTTTGTATTTTTGTTGGTTGGTTGGTCTTATGATTCCTAAATTGACCAGTACATTGACGCAAGTCAACATAAATATTCATAATAAATGAGTTAAGTTTTGTTAGGTATAAATTTTGAGCAATAATTATTCTGTTCCTATATTATTGGTGGCTGCACAAAAAAGATTGTACTCACCACAGTCGGAAAGTGCATGCTTTCAAGACTCCGCCTTCGGCGGCGCCCTTGAACTTGCATGCTCGCCCTGTAGACTTGTAGAGTATCGCTTTCCGAGTTTGACAAGAAAAAAACTATTTCTCATAAAACCAACAATAAAAAAGGTTTTGGATATGGTGACGATTTAATTGGACAAACCGTGTAATAATTTAAATATTGTGTACAAATTGAAAGCACCAATTTAACCATTTTGATAAATTTGTTGTCAACAAATGTTAATGTCATGAACAGCTGTATAATTCGCACATTTGGCACCTAACTAATAATAATTGTTATTGACAAATGTTTAAATTCAAATTCGACCATATAATTTTGTACAGTAAACGGAAGCAAGTAAATAATCAACAATGAAACAGTTTACATCTGTTCGAGTTTCCATGGCTTGCAAAATAATATGTTACTTTTCATATAAACCGTTACAATTACCTTTAGTCCAGTAAATGAAGAGACAAAGCTCCAGAAAAGTCCCTGAAAACTTCACTTTGGGCTCAATTTGTTGGTCACTTCAGTTGTTTTTGAATGAGAAAAAACTTAACGCAAAGTTTTGAGAACTTTGAAA
>CAJUYH010001359.1:0-49819 GCA_910591685.1 Galerucella tenella | reverse complement strand
ACAATAATAATTGAAATAACGGATAAAAAAACTTACTATTAATGTTCAATGAATTGCCTCCTTGAATAATATAAAAAAAAATTTCATGTTTTTGAAGGTGACGTAGATGAAAAAGGTGTTTTTCAGCGGGCGGATGGCCGAATATTTTATTTATATAGTGGGAGTATCTCGAAAACTGCTAGACCAACCAAATTAAAAATTTATAAGGAGGTAATTGTTATCGAGCAAACAATAAATTGTTATGTTAAATTTTGTTTCGACTTTCCGTTCGCCGTATAATAACAATTATATGCGTTTTCGAACGAAATATGCATATTCTATAGAATTTATGTGACGAAAAACATAGAAGCCACGTGATCTCAGGAGTGGCTTGATAAAAAAGTCTGAAATTTTGGCCATAGCATAAGAATGTTCGGGGGATGATAAGTTGCTATGTCTCATTTCGATCGGACGTTTATGTCGTGAGAAAATGACGTTTTTATCTATTGTGGGAAAATTACATATAAAAGTACGTACATTGCATTCTGATGACGCGTAACGCGTCACCGATCTCAACAAACCTTGCTAGAGTTTTGTACTTCCGCGAATCCCTTTTCATCGATGAAAATACCAAAACAGGCACATGACTGTTTAAGTAACCCAATAATTTAATTCAAACATTCGTTTGTTTGGATCGCAAATTTTTATAAATTAAAAAATTCAATTATGATATTATTATTCAAATGATTTATACGATCGAACAACAATAGTGATGAAAAGTACCGGGCAAGTCTACTTGCCTAAATTTTTTTTTATTCATAAATGCCAAGTAATCACAATCTCTATTAATATCGCAATAAAAAAATAATTGTGGTGCTTGTTTAAGGATTAACCTTAAAAATAAATGAAAGTTCAGACTTTATGGATTACCTGTCTTATACAGAAACTAATCTGCAGACAATGTGCGTGATCTTCATTGTCACTTACTACAACTACAGAGGAAATTATAGTCCTCTTTCTTCCACGCGTTTCTTCGACCGCTCTAATATCATAAGATACATAAAAACTCGAAATTTTTCAATGTTTTGTACTACTGAATGGCTACGAGTGTTTTTTTTTTTCACATACTTTTGCACATAGGAGAGAAACAAATCGTCAACACAATGAGTTTACTTTCAAAACGGAACACGATATATAAATATGTATGTAAGTATATGTGTGTATGAAAATAAACAGTCATTAAAATTATAGTTTAACTTCGGAATAATGTTAAAAAAAACCATTTTGTGTACTTTTTTTTCAGTTTTATCTTTCACAAACTATTTGATGCATTTATGATGTTTTTTTTATTTATTATTATTATTATTTTTTTTTTACAAGTCGTTAAAATTTTTTTTTCAAAGTAGCCTTGTTCGCAATCGTTATTAACGCTTGGTAATTAACGAGTAATGTATGAATGTATATGCGCAATACTCTATGCTTATATAGAATTAATAAACTTTAAAAATGATTAAACATTCTGCTAAAAAATTTCTATTTGTTTACCGATAATTAGGTTATGATAATTAATTTCAAAAAATATATTTCAATATATAAACATTATGAATTTATATATATTTTTTTATTTGTCGAACAAAAAGCAATGAGAGAAAAAAAGGAGGCATTATTTCGTGTTGCCAAATCGATTTCCAAGTACTAGCAAGGCCACTTGTGGCCTTTTATTAGTTCGCCTGACTTTTCTATGTGTGCGATGGCATATATCCAAAAGTGAAACGACTCCCGACCTTTCACATACAAACATTCCTGTATATACATCCGTGAACATATATATATATATATTCATATACCGATTTATTTTTGTAGCAAAATAAAAAGGAGGACGATTTTTTTTACATTTTACTTCTGCTTTCATATCTATCACCGCAATGAATTCGTAACAAAGGGACTCTACAGTTAACAATAACAAATGAAACATCGTTAATATTTTTCTAAAAATCTCCATAAAATTTATTACAATATTAATAAAACAATAAAAATCACGAAAGTTGTTGATAATTATTATCATTATTTTCGTTTTATGAAAATAAAATACCCTCGAGTTATCCCTTTGTTACTCTTACTTTAATTAATTGCAATTAAAATCTCCAAATTCAGTAACTGGTTTTCTATATAATCTCTCGTTTCCTCTTTCTCTCTTTTATCCACCCACAATTATTTTTCTTTTCCTTCTCTTCCTTCATTATATACTTGCGTATATTATCTCGGTCATCGCCTCTCTCTCCCTCCCTCCGCCCCCCTCGATTTATCGTGCCATTTCCTCGAGGAAGTGAAAGAGGCAACAGAGTAAAATGTATGCTGTATACATATATGCATATAATTTTGCAGCTATCGATAATAATTTTTGCCATCTCCTCCATCCACATCACTCTTCCGGATACTCGTGTTTCCAACCTTCATCAGCTATTTGCTTTATATTCTCACATTTACATGCTACCTCCCTTCAAATTTACCTATATCGAACTTTCAAAACTTCTGCTGATACCGTTTCATTATTCAGAAGGGATGTTTTTTATTTGTACCTATCAAGGCAAATTATATTTGGTCAATGAACAATTTTAGTTCAGTATTTACTATTTTATTCAGCGCTTTTCGATTTACTTGGAAATGAAGCAAACTCTCTATATGTAGTATAGAGAGTATATGTACTAATCTATACATGTATATATATATATATATATATCTGTATGTATGTGCGTGATCGATTGCGGCAAGCGGGGTCATCCTAAAACCGGTTAACTAAGAGAAGAAAAAAAATAAATGGAGAGAGAGAAAGAAAGAAAAATAACCAACGGCCTCCTGAGCTCTTAGTTCATTCTTCTCATGTTATTGGCGCAAGAAGACGTCTCTCTAATGCAGGCATCTTTATACATGCATATGTGTATATTTTTGTGTTTATTTATTTATCCGATAATATATATATATAACCCTCAACTTTATACATATACAACTTTCCACTTCTGCAAACGATTAAATTAATTCCAACGAAGCGTTAAAATTTTATTGAATTTATTTTCACGATTTATCCACAGTGATGCATAAATTCAACAACCTGGGGGCAACTATGTGCGGGCGAGAGACATAGGAAGAGACGGCAAAATGCAATCTCTTGTATATATATATACATATATGCATGTGTATGTGTATACATATATAAACAGAGAGAAATGAAATGGAATAAAGGAAAATAAAAATGAAATAAAATAAAAATGATTGCAGTGAGAGTGGGAGTTGTGAGATAGCGCGCACGCGAATGCCCCTTGCACGCGCGACACAACGCGCCTTTACATATATGCATATACACATATTTGTACATATATATATATGTATAAGCCGTTGCGGATCCTGAAACCGAAAGATCCAATCGGCCGCGGCGCGCATAATTAATCGTGGCACACCGGCTTCAATTGAAAGTACTCCAGTGTCTCCGCCATGCATACAATATATATATATGCGTATGTATGGGAATTTGAACAGATATATGTGCACATATGTGTTTATATATCTTTCACCATTTCCTTATCTCTGTGGCCCTCTATATCCTCTCTTTGTTTCCTGCGCGATACTGAGACTCCTTCCAAGGTAAATATTTAATACGCAAGTTTTTTCCTTTTTTTTTTTATCTTTTTCAATCTCTTCCCTCATACATATATAAAGATATTTTTTTTATTTCATATCAATTATACAGTATAGTTGCACATGTGCGTTCTCAAAATGTAATTTAATAAATATATTTTATATATGCAGAATTAGAGTGGAATAATTAAGATAGAATTAGGTATAAACCGGTATCATTTTTATTTGTAGATGATAATTATTTTCAATGCAACTAAATAATATTGGCTCAAGGACAAACTCTCGACTGTATACGAATAACCGTTTTACAGATCAAATGAACGAGTTACTCTTTACATCCTCTATATGTATTTATGTATATATATATATATATATATATATATATATATATATACACTCGTCTCTCCGTTAGCGATAAAACCAATCCGGATCAAGTTTGTCCGGGACGCGAGCGTCGTCCTTGCATTAGAAAAAGTTGCAAGGCCGTATGTGAGGTCTTATATGTTGCAGTTCGATCAGTTTACTAGATTCAAATACACATGTATATGTTTATATATATATATATATATATATATATATATGTCATGGTATTTAATAATAATTTTCATTTCACTGAAGAATATATAAATGTTGAATTTTTCGTAAATGTCACACTGTTCACAGTTTTATATGAGATATTATTGTGGTATAGTTCTAACTGTGATCAACATCAGAATTATATAAAGTTGCACTGACCATTTTAAATTATATATATTTAATAATAATTTCGAAATGTTTGAAATTTTTTATTTTTTACCACTGGTGAATATTAGTCATGTTGCTTATTATTATTGTACAAAACACCATTATAATTAATGAAGCATTGACCGTTCTACAATTTTGTAATTACACAATTTGCCATTAAATTGTATCATTTGGAATAGAAATAAATACAGCGACAAATAATTGTAATAATAATTGATACTTGTGTGAGAAAACAAAGGAGAAAAAGAGAGAAAAGAAAAAAAAAGAGACATGGAAATGAACGAATATTGCGCGAAAAAGATGAAGAGGAAAATATGGTTAGTGGATGTTAATTCTGAGAAATTTTTTCACCGATTTTATGATCGTCATATGAACAAAGAAGTGAGAACAAAGACGAACACAAAGATGAAATGGATAAAAAAATAAAGAGACGAAGATAGTGGAGTGAGTTGGTGGTAGTAAATGTAGATTGAAGACGCTTGCACAAGAAGAGAGTTGGAAAGTTTTTATATCCTCACGAACTGCGTCCGCTCTTGGGCCATGACTCGCATCGTACCTGTCGCCTGTCGACTCGCCAAGTTTGAATTACGAGCGGATTTACGACGATCCACCCTATGTTCACTTTTCTCTGTCTATTTTCGTATTCCCTTGTATAGTGTATAGAGACGGTTGCGACTTATTTACAGTAGACAATGAGACTTCTGAATGCTTTTTTTTTTTCATTTTTTTTCTTTCGCTTTTATACAAATGTATACTGTACGCTCATTTTAAATTATACATATGAAATGTACTTTTGATTTTTTACTTTTTATATTTTATTTTGGACAGACTCAATACAGAGTTGTTGAATAAAAATAAATATATAGGTAATTGCAAATTGGAATGAGAGTTTTCGTTTGAATATTTCGTTAAATGTTCCGTGTGTTGGATGTTTATATACTGATGTATTTATTCTATTCATAGAATTCAAGAGTCACTAAACTCGTTGGAGGAAAAATTACATGAATAAGATATGTATGATAGGTATAGTTGAATCCCTTTAGTGAGCAAGGAAAGACTGGCGTGTGTACACAGTCGGGTTCCTGGATAAGATTAAAAACAGGTTTTCAGGATTTCATTATTCACTTTTTCCTCTCTGTTTACTTTTCAACTGAGAGTGTGTTGGATTTCCAACTTTGCCACGTGAAATTATATTGAGATTATGGTGGGTGAAAAAAATGTAAACAGAAGTTACACTTATTTGTTTACATTTTTGCTTTACAACATTACTGTGAGAATGATACTCTGTGTTCGTCATCCCGCGGAGAGAATTTTAAATGTCAAAAATGAAAATTGTTTTATAAAAAAGTAATTCTTCGGCCTTTTTCTTTTTCTTTATTTAGCATATTAGCATTCTTTTTCGTAAAAATTTTTGTGTATCTATATTAATCATGTCAATTTTATTATTCACTTTGTTAATAGGCTTGTGCCAAGAGATGGCATTTTTTTTTTAGCTTGAAAAATATTCGATAATCTGTGTGAGTAATTACAAAATTTAGAAACCCAATTATGATATCGCAAATTTAATAGCGATAACAAAATTGATACAAGGAATTAGCCAGTTACAATTGTGTAAATATGATGAACATGCTGTAGAACATTTAGTTTTTAAAGTGCAAATTAATGAGAATGTTTTTATTATCTTATCATGCATAAAATTTGAATAATACATAAATTAACAATTGTCAAATTAATCATTAAATTTTTGTAAATTGCAATTAACAGAATTCAAACAAACTAAAAAATGGATGTTTCAGCATTTTACAAAATATTTATCTGTCGTAAAATAAATTCGTCGCCTACTTTATATATACACAATTATTTTATTTTATTTTATTTGAATTCACTAGTCATTACTCTTATCCGGTCGTTCGATTATTAAATTCGTCCACATATTTCCAATTATATTTGACACATAATAATTTGCATAATTAACTAAATTAAACATTTTAATATTTTCTCACAACGCCTCAATCATCTTAATGATAAATTTCAGCGTAAAATTTTCTCCGTGTCTACTTGGTTGGATATACAGCAGCAGTTGGCGGGAAAAAAAAAACAGAAGTCCAAGAACATATTATCCTTCTTGTTATTCGTATTTCTATTATTATTTTTTTTTGGGGGGGTTCCATACATGTTCCACTATGACTCCCTGGTGGTGCGATGCGACCTGACATCGTCTGGGAGTCAAGGGCGGCAGACGAGGAGGCGCCTGGGGTTGGCTCAGTGATGGGTGCACGCGCGTAATCGATATAGCCACTGAAGTTCACGGCGCATACCAGAAACCACCGCATTATTTCTCGCTGTGGCCATCTCTCTCTCTCTCTCTCTCTCTCTCTCTCGCTCCTTCTCCCTCTATTGCTTCTCCTCCTTTATCTTCAAGAGTATATACACATGAATGTATGTTTTTTGAAACCACCGATGCAGTGACTCCCTCTTGGTTTTAACAGTCACAATCATTATAACACTGACGTCAACCTGTTTTTATAGCCGTGAACGACAACGAAAAATCACTTGGCACAAAGAGCTAGTGAGATGGGAAAACGAAGGAGGAGGAGAAAGGATGAGAGAGAAAGATCCCGATAGAAAAACTACTGTATGCGAATTTATTGCTCATAAAGTCTCGCCTGCAAACCAATAAATTCACCAACAATTTTATTTCTATATATCAAACTAGATTTTACAGTAGACGAAGATAATTCTTCAACGAAATATTATCCAGTGTTGAAATAGTAATTGACTTTAAAAACTTTGAACGTTCATGAGATATCTTATCCCGAATAACGATCAAGCTGCCATTTTTGTCCAATAATAAAATAATACCGCCATCATGTAGCTTCAATTCAACTCATTATTTACTACAGCAAAGAAATTTTATAGTGCTCGAAAAAAAATTTGCATTTAGAGATATCTTGCGCTACCTAAATACATTACGGCTTAAAAATTAAAATGTGAATACTGACAAAGTAGAAAAGTCGAACGGTGGCCGTTATTCGGGGCGAATCTTCCACAGAAACCAAACATAAAGAAGTCCAATGCGATTTAATAGCATTATTTAAATGGTTTAATATTTATTATTTATATATTTTGTTCTATGAACGTCCAAGTATACTCGATGATTACTGCACTACCCATGTGAACGTTATGTTATATATTTTGATATTTATATTTAAAATATTATTATTCAAATAATATTTGTTTTGTTGGAAAGAGCGAGATAGATAGATAGATATAGTGATTTATTATGCCTTGGCAACAGCCTTGAGGCAAAAAGACACAGTTTTAGGACAAATAAAAGTAGAACAATTTAGTAAGTACAAAGTAGTAAGAAAAGTAATTGAATATAAAAGTAAAACAAATATGACATTAGTAGTACTGTCATATAGGTAAGTATAAGTATGAAGTGAGAAATATAAAGTATAAATATAAAGCTGATGAGTGATTGACAGTTATGATGATGACGCAACCCAGCTCAGTATAAAAAGATGTGTAAATTTAAGTATAAACAATGATTTGACTTAGATAGTATAGAGCAATAATACCAAAGTAATTGAAATATAATTAATGGCTGAAGAATGAGAGAGTAACAATTAAACGTGAATGATTGTCAATCTATCAGTGATAAATCATTTTCTGAAGAATCCATGACTTTGTCGTCACCCTCATTTCTCGTACAGTAAATACAACGGAGAGGGAGCCAGACAGAGTTGGGAAGGGGGATAGATTGATCGTCTTTATTATTCAATGACCGAAGTCCTAAGGCAAGTAGATACATTTCGACGGAAAATTAAAATTTGAACAGTTTGATAAGTACTGAGTAGTAACAGAAAATAATTAGATATAAAGTAAAAATATAAGGTGAAAAACTGTTGTGACAAAATAGTTGAGAGCGAGGGAGTGAGAGTTAATGGAGATGCCATGATAGTTACAACGTTGAATGCAATAGTTAGTGATCGTGAAACAACGGGAGGTTAAAGGCGGAGGCAACAAATACCCATAGGATATACCCATATATGTATCCACACTCTCTATATACCCCCATATGATATAATAATGGACATGTTATACACGGCGCAACAGGAAATCGCTATAATCGTTAATATAAGGTCGACCACCGATCGTACACTATACAACTTGGTGCGCACACACACACACACACACACACACACACACACACACACACACACACACACACACACACAGACGCGCGCGCGCCAACGAACGATCCCACGAATTATCGTTCTAATAATTACAGGGGCTATGCACAAGTATATAGTTAAATCTTATTACATTATTTCCAATATCTGATGCGCTAATTTTACTTATTCAAAGTTGGAAAATGTAGTGAGGAAGTGGAATTTATTTTACTTGATGATATGAACAGTAACTGCAATAGAGAAGTGACCCAGCGGTCATAAGATACGCCCTGCAAATAAATATACATCCGTTTCTTCGATTCTTTCATTTTATTTTATTTTTATTTATTTATTATATTTTTTTTTTGTTTCTTATTATCCACCTCTGCCTTTATCTTCTGTTACATTCGATCCCTAGCGTCTCACACACACACACACAAGTATAAGTAGCGTGGTGTTTATATATTGCACACATATCCAACTACACACAGATATAACAACTTGTAATCAAACTCACACGTGATCTATTCCCTTTTATTTATTTCAACATTTTTTTTCTTTCTTCCTCTCTTCTGTTTCTATTTCATTATTTTCCCTCCTGTCTTTGTTCGTTTGCAGGCCATTGCATTCACCTTTTTGTCAAACAATAAAAAAAAAATAATAGCGACAAATAAATATATACTCGTATATATATATATATATACAGAGGTTATTGACTTTTTTTATTGTTAGTTAGCGTTGCAAAAAGCAAAATAAAAAGTTGATTTTGTTGGAAAGGGAAAAAAATGTAGAGAAGCCGAACATCAACGTCTCGTGGCTTCTTTTTAAATGATAAAAGCGAAGGGAAAACGGGGAATGTAATTTATTTTACAAGGCTTCCGGATCGATCAGACAGTCTCTCTTTCTCTTACCAATACAGCTGTTTCACTTTTGTACGTGTGTATATATATGTGTGTGTGGGATATTTATTCTCACCTGCATAGGGCGAAAATTACAATGTGAAACAAAGGCGTCATATCTTTCTCACTATTCGCGATGAGAATATATTAATAATACATATGTTCAATGTTCGCATAATAATTGCTATCACGTTTTGCATATTGCGTTCAATACCTAACGATCGAGCAGCTGGAAAATAAATGAATTGCATTTACTTTCACCATCTATATAGTATAATAGATCTTCATTTGATTACCAATGATATATATTCATAGATATTTGCATGATATGAATATATATTTGCGAATACTTTTATCTTTTATGTGTTTGCACTGCAAATAAATGCATCATAGGTAAAAATATGTTCATATTAAATTTTCGAACTGAATTTAGTGCACAAAGTAATACCGCACATATACACGGTCGAATATTATTGGCATTATTTGTAAGGATTGTTTTTTTTTTTTATTCATTTTTATTTGTGCTTTCAAGCAAAATGTTGTCTGTGACCTTACTTATGTATTTGCGCAGATTTTCTTGCTATTTCATTTGACTGACCTTCTCTTGGGAGACAGTTGTGTATTATCGGCGATACTCGAGGGAATTATATATATATATAATACATACATAAACATATTGTGTTTCTACGGTTGTAAAAAAAGAGAAAAGTAAAATCGTGACTGCCAAGGCGCATTATGTTATAGATAGTTATATTCATGTGAAGGACTGCGTAGGTGTTTCTGTTCTTGTCGAATAGTCGGCATTGGTCCTTTTGATTTATGATTAACTGCCAATTGTTATTTTTTTAATACAGTTGCAATAATTATGATTAATTTATATGTCATCTAAGGAATAATTGTCATAGCAATTTTGACAAACTGTCGCTACTTTTTATTGTAATTTTATATTTAAATATCGCCTCGTTATAAACTACATTTCAAGAGTCATATTATATTTATTATTATTATTTTATAGTAATATAATATATTTCCATCTTTCACATAAAGTACTTTATAGAATTATAATTGGATAATTTTTTTTTATTGGTATATAAAATAAATACATCTACATCATCAATATAATAATAATTAATTGAATTGATTACGATTATGAAATATGGCTATTTGGCTTATTAACATTTATGTATAAATTGTATATGTTCAAAGTGTAATAACAACATTTTACTATTTTATTTGAAGACAAATAATTTTATAATATTAGTCAATAACGCATCGTTATAATGTTGTTCTGTATGTGTACGTATGTTTGTGTGTGTGTGTGTCTGTGTCGGGGATTCATTGCGATGCATTGGAATAAATCATAATGCACTGTGATTAGTCCATGTGTATGCAGTTTAACATCCAATAAATTCTACCGATATATCACTTTAACGTGAATTTTATATTTATTATACACTGCCGCTTGGAGGCGTCGTTCACATATATTCATAAACGCGCATATTTTTCTTCGTATTTGCTTTTATTTGTTTTTTTTTTTGTTTTTTTTTGTTAGTTTCTTCGTGAAAAGATATGACCACACGTGGCAACGTTGTGCGGGGGGGTTATTAAAGGTGGAACAAGTTCTGCTATGATGAGGATGTAGAGAGAATGTTTAAAATGGAATATGCATTAAACGTAATTGCTTGCGCGTGGTCATATTCCATGTGGCTAATGGTGGACCTTCAATTTTATTATTTTGCCTTTTTTTTTCTTTCTCTTTTATCCCTTGTGCTTCATATGACACTGTAACAGAGAAAAATAATTATGATAATGGAAGAATAGGTAATAAATAAAAGTGTAAGTGTATTTTTATTTGTATTTTCACCTCTCGCACTTTTATTTTATTCAGCAATTAAAATTTATTTTAATTTACATTCAAAATTATTTGGTGATGGAACAAAAACAAATGTAAAGAAAGATGATGCAGTCGATGTTGATTTTACTCTTCATCACATAACGTATCACGTGATGTGATAAAAAAATTTTATTGCAATCGGAAATAATGAAAGTATAAATAATACGTTGTCACTTTTTTTATGATTATGAATTTTTACGAAGAGATGTTGGAAAGGGTTGACATAAATTTGTTTAGCTTTCATGATTTTTCTGTATTTTGAAGTGGTACTTTTTCTAAAGTTGTTTTTCCATTAGTAGATCTGTGTTTCATATTTATTACACAGTTGACATTTGTATAAAAATATAAATGCTCAACTCTTAACAGAAACATTATATTTAACGTAAAACGTATTGAATTATTTTAATGCAAATTATATTGAAAAATAACCTAAAATATATATGGCAATGCAAAGAAAGAATTAATATGAATACATTTCAAAATAGAAATATATTCATTTTAGTAAAATTTCTTTTGAATGTAAAATTTAAAAGCAATTTCGAGTGAACTTTCACACAAACATTTTCACGACAATATGAACACAAATAATATGAACTTTTGCGGGTTTTTAATTTTAAAAAATCTATACTGTTTTCAAATTCCACTTTCGGTTAAACTAGAATATATAAATTTATATATGTATATATATAAGCGAACAAAAAATGCAAGTTAACATTCCATTAATTGCCATAACGATAAATTTGCTAATTGGTTGACCTTGTGGGCCAACCTTGAAATTGGCCGCTATTTTTGGGCTCTTTAAACCTTAAGTATTAGTTTTTATAGCTCTTTGAGCTTGTTGGTATTTTAATTCTTTAATTTCAAAAATCTAAATTCTGGAATATATAATTTTAAGTGCAAAAATTTTATGTAAAGTTAAAAAACGGTATCTCAAAAATTTTAAAGTTACGCGATAAAGATATGAAAAAAAAAATTTAGACAACTAGACTTGTCCGGTACTTTTCATCACTATTCTTGTTTGATCGTATAAACCATTTCAATAATAATACCATAATATGAATTTGTTAATTCATAAAAATTTGCGATCCAAATAAACGAGTGTTTAAATTAAATTATTGGGTTAATTATACGGTCATGTGCCTGTTTTGGTATTTTCATCGATGAAAAGGGATTCTCGGAAGTACAACACTCTAGCAAGGTTTGTTGAGATCGGTGATGCGTTACGCGTCATCAGAATGCAATGTACGTACTTTTATATGTAATTTTCCCACAATAGATAAAAACGTCATTTTCTCACGACATAAACGTCCGATCGAAATGAGACATAGCAACTTATCATCCCCCGAACATTCTTATGCTTTGGCCAAAATTTCAGACTTTTTTTATCAAGCCACTCCTGAGATCACGTGGCTTCTATTTTTATTGCATGTGTTACCTCAATAAAAAACACATATTTGTTATCTCCGGTCAAACTGAAAGTCATATCGAATTATGACGTCACCATTTATGACCCCCCCGATACCCTAATGCTGTGTACGAATTTTCAGATCTTTTGGACCAGCCACTCCTGAGATCACGTGGCTTCTATGTTTTTCGTCACATAAATTCTATAGAATATGCATATTTCGTTCGAAAACGCATATAATTGTTATTTTACGGCGAACGGAAAGTCGAAACAAAATTTAACATAACAATTTATTGTTTGCTCGATAACAATTACCTCCTTATAACTTTTTAATTTGGTTGGTCTAGCAGTTTTCGAGATACTCCCACTATATAAATAAAATATTCGTCCATCCGCCCGCTGAAAAACACCTTTTTCATCTACGTCACCTTCAAAAACATGAAATTTTTTTTTATATTATTCAAGGCAGGCAATTCATTGAACATTAATAGTAAGTTTTTTTATTCGTTATTCCAATTATTATTGTTGAAAAATGCGATTACATGCGTTATTTTGACGTTTTCAAATCGGACGAAACCAATACTTTCTTATCACTAAGTGATGAAAAGTAAAAAATGGATTTTCGGATATTTTCAAACAGCGATAATTTTCAAATGAAACGATCGATTTTCGTCGGATTTACGGCAGTCGACACAGTTTTTTAAGCGTAACCTTTTTGGTATAGTGTTAAAAATCGGTGGATACAATATTTCAAAAGTTATTTGACAAAAACTTGAAAAAATCGATTTTGTTCACGTTCTATTTCTTAAATAACTGTTGAACCAATCGATCGATTGACCCCAAAATCTAATCAGATTCAAGTCTCAATGAATCCGTTCGAATGCTGCAAACTCGATCTTAATTGGTTGTTTTGTTTCAGAGATATCGTATGACAAAAATAGTTTACATACATACACACACACACACACACATACACACGAACACACGGCCGGACGTTCATCTGAAAATAGTCAGAATAGCTTCCTTATACCTCAAAACGTCAAGATCTGATGGAAATTCAATTTTCGAAATTCGGACCGAAAACAATAACTTTCCTACTTTTGAAAATCTCCGATTTTCTAAGCGTGAAGTTAAAAATACGCGGCATCTGAAACTTATCACAATTTTGTTTATTTACATCCTTCTAAATGTTTTGTAACGATGCATTATTATCATTTTCTTCTTGTATATAAATATATACACAGAGATGAAGAGAAAATAATATACATAATATATATATGATTAAATCGTTATGAGGTGCACTTTCACTTTTTCCCATCAAGCATTATCGATTTCAATATACTGAATAGAGTAATAAAAAATAAATAAAATAAAATATACATGGAAGAAAAAAATGAAAGAGATGGCAATGAAGGTGAAGCAGAAAACAAAGAGAAGAAAAAACCAATGGAAATGGATAAAATAGACTTGAAGTACAGCAGCATAGAAAAGGATAAACAGGAATAAAGAAGGATGAGATGACAAGATAAGAATGTCCTTGCCACCTTCTCGACACTTATATATTTCGTCTTCTTCTTCACTTTCTATTCAACCTTCAATCCCCCTTTTTTACCCTTACCAACACTCCCTCATGTAAACATATATCTACATTGTACATGTATACATATTTATTTTTTCAACTGGTGATAAATGTTACCGCCACCAGTATTCTCACGGTGTGACTTTACAACGATTTACAATATTTTTTTTACACTTTTTTATATATATATATACAGTATCTTATTCATTTATTTTAACTATTTATTGTGAATTTATGGGATGGTATATGTAATTGTGCGCGTAAATTTCAGCAGATAAGCGAATGAAATATATTTCTTTTCAATAAAAAAAGATAAAAATAAAGTAAGATTTTATAACAGTTATTTGAAAGCAAAAGAATGGATTGAGAACGATATCCCCAATGAGTTTTCATTTTATATTATATATGTAACTGTGACACTTCAATTGAAGTGGAAATGCCGTTGGAAATTTTTCCAACTCTTGAAAATTGTAAAAATAGAAAGACAATGAAAATAATAAAAGTGGAGGAAAAATTGAAAGGAAGAAAGAAAATATATATATGAATATCTGTATACAGATTCGTACCAGGCCATTGTAAAAATTTATATTTATAGTTATTGTGTACTATTACCATTATTACAAATAGTATTTAGTTACAATGATACTGTTATTGTTTTCGTTTTCATTAGTGGAAATAGACTATTTTTATTTATGCCAAGCCACTAATAAATATTAGATATGAATAATTAAAAAATTAATTTTCATATTGAATTGAAATGAAATGTTCCTTCAAAGTTATTATTCAATTCACTTTAATATTTGAGGCTCAGTAATATTGTTTTGTATAATAACCTTGAACTTTCACATTGTGAAAAGTTTCAAGGTTATAATAAGACCCGAGCGAAGGGGAGAGAAGGAGAAAGAAAGAAAATAATTCATCATTGAGATATAAGAAGTGAATTGCTATTGCCGCAATTTGAAATATCTCCATCGATAATTCGAAGACATGAAATAAAATAGCATTTTACATTGTACATTATAAGCAATTTTTTTTGAAACAAGCTGTGTTGGATTAATAATATATAGATAAACAGAGAAGGATACTTATACTTTTTGAAGTAAAAGGAAAATGATGGTGGAAGCTCAGATTAAAACAAACTTTGTGGAAGACTTCATGGAACGTTTGCTCAGAGTACGTAAAGCTTTTACGTTTGCTTTAAGCATTGACATGATGACACGAACTATAAAAACAAGTTTTATCTTGCGAGTATATGAGATTTTAAGTGTATGAATGAGGTAGGTCATCTAAAATATACGACTATATATAATATAAGTATTCATGAATACATTTCAATATATTATGAAAAGGGAAATGTGCTTTTAAATTATTAGTTTTATCAAGCATTTATAAAATGTTTGACGTTAATAAATGTAAATAAAGAGGTAATAAAAAAATAAGTAAAGAATTTGCTTGTGCTTATAAATATATATATATATATATATATATAGATACCATATGGTTTCTTCTGTTATAAAATAGAGGAAAAAGAAAGAAAATTGAGAAAGAGAGCGAGAATAGTTGAACGTTTAATGAACGAGAATACGGAAACCAGTCCCGGAACAAATTCTGAACTGGTTTCTTCTCTGTTGCTGTGCACATTAGGGTAAACGTTATTTATTTATTTTTTCCCTCTTTCATTTTTCTTTTTGTTGATTGTTGTTATACAATTGAAAGGCTACAAGAAAAATAACGTGTTTTATTTCTCCGTAAAATATATTTACTCAAAGAATTAAAATACAATAAAACTTGAAAGAAAGTTTTTATTTGTTTGTACATATGGAATTATACAATAATACAAGAGTAAAAAATATATAGAATGTTTTAAAAGTCATGGCACGAACAATGTGAAACGTATATAAGAAAGTCGATTGGAAGTCGCTGAAATTAATTCTGCGTAAGAGGAAGATCTTGAAGGAAAAGAGGGACAAAACAAATATGGAACAAAGAGAGAAGAAGGAACCAGTTCAGGTTCTCGCCTATATATATATATATATATTAACAAGCAAACTTGTCTGGACCCGCAAGCACTGAGATCAAAATGGGGAATAATATATCTCTACTTATCCCCAAAAGGCACATTCTGACGACAAATATCACGTCCAACGACCTCTCTTCATATTTGTTCTTTTGAATATATATATATATATGACTTTTTTTTCCATAATATCTTTCGTTTCAGTACTTTGTCTTTTTATATTACGAAATACCACGGAAGAATGAAAGACATTTTGATTTTTTTCTTTTCTCCTGAGCAATAAAAGGTGTTATATAATCAACGAGTGAGTCAACCCATCATCTATTGATACACCCATATAAATATAAGTGATGCAGCTGCAATGAAACTTTTAAAATCGTGTTTCAAATATTGAATTAAATTTCGTTCGTCACGTTTATATCATTGAATTCGTATATAAAAATTGAACATCACTGGCGAGATTTCCGGTACGAAATAAAAAAAGGAGAATTGGTGCGTTTTTTTTCTTCTTATGACGTACAGTCACGAGACTGAGAGAGTGTGCAAGTGATGTGGCGAGCGGGCGTTAGTGGGTTAAGGTCACCGGACCACATCCGCCTCCGTTTCCATTACATCGTTCTCATCATTCATCGTTCAAGCCCAGTCTATATATACACATGTACATATATATGTTAATATATATATACATGTATTTGTATATCTGCAGCAACATCTTCGTCTTTTACAACGACACGTCGAGCTCCGTTTTGCTCTCAATTTCTCAGCTCATAAATATTTATGAATTATGAATATTGCAACCAAGTCCTCATCCATAGGATCTGTACGTTAATCTGTATATATATATATATCTTGGATCTATATCGCACAATCGATTGTCTTTTCCCCCGCGATAAATCAATTATGTATTATGTCTCATCTCTTCCTGTCAACTCGCGTAATAATATTGAATTATTATTTATTTGATTGACTCTTCTTCAACTTATAAATCAATATTTACGTACGTGTTTACAGTAGTAAAATAATGCAAATGATGTAACAGAATTTTTAAAGTCGCTGGTTACTGTTGACGAAATAGGGAAAAAGTCGCAATATTTTGAGATAAATCAATAAAAATTAAAGAGAAAAATTTATCCGGTACTTCTCGTTAGGGACAATACTTTTTTATTCAGTATTTTGGGATTAGAAATTAATATACAGAGTGGTTTCGTGAGATATATGCACCTAACTGTGCCTCTCTTCCTGAAATTCAAAGCGGAAATAGTCGGGCACGTTGACATGTCCGGCGGCATTGGGAACCCCAACCCGGTAGTATTGGTATTAACATTGTAACGTGGTTTTTTCTACGCGCCACGTTCAATTGTTTTGAATAAAAATAATTGTATCATTATATCAGCAGCAGTAGTAGCTTGTAAGGGATGCTACCCCCGCATACGGCAGAAACTATATAGATAAATTCGACAGGGTTTATTTATATTAGGTCCAACAATATTAATTTATTTATATTCAATTCGAAATAGTGGGGGGATTAGTTATCTTGAATTACAATGAGGAAAATTGAGCCAAGCTTTAAAATATAATCATCGAAGTCTATTCGGGACAAACATAGTTTTGGGCAAATTTTATTATCCATACATGTTTCTTCCACATGAAATCATAGTATTCTCACACTCTCACAACGGCTGTCAACTCACTCGAATGCACCAGCATTGCCCCTTGCTCGCACGTTCGTTTCATTGTAATAGCATACAACGAGTCGTGTTTGTTACAATAAATCTCATTCGTCAATTTCTTTACAATTATTCTTAACTATTTTACAATTTTCTTTAGCCATTCCTCACCTTATAATCGCTCGACAGTAGATAATCCGTTTCTCTACTTAACTCGCCCGCCGAATAGATGAAATTGATCACCGCTGTAGGCCGCCGCAGGTTCAGCACAATATACAATGTGGAAACCACTTATGGAATAAAATTATTTATGTCGTTGAAACACCCTGCATATTTTTATATCTTTAAAAGCTCCTTAACAACCTGATTTCAATTAACTATATCATGTATGTTCTATTATAAATAATACGGGGTGAAATTTTGTCTTGAAATTCTATATATTGATATTGTTATATCTATTACTATATATTTCGGCGAGCGGCACTAATAAACACCGGCAACATGGCGAATTGTCACGTAATGTAAAAGTTTATATTTTATAAACGTATGATCATTATTTTATGAATATAAATATACGTTAGGTATTCTCGTTTTTGGATAATATGATATATTATCCTGTTATTTTTTACAGTTCCGACAGAAATACTTCCTTGAGAAGATTGTGTCTATGTTCTGAGTGGGAGAATCTAAATAGATAATTTGTAGAATTTTATACGAGATATTTTCGTTGTCGCAAACGTCAAATACTGAAATTTTATTTGTGTAGTGAGGCGTATTTCAGTATTGATCGTTATTAAAAGTGCACTCAATAATATTTTTTTCCTCCTACAAATATTCAAATTTATGTTATTTTATAACTACTATAAATATTATAATGTAATAATTATTGATTGTTCCTAATTTCAATAATAATTTCTTCTAACACGTTTGTAACACAATTTCCACAACTATCCTAGATTGAAAAGTAGAGACTAAAAATCGAATACAAGTCGCATATTTTTTCATTGTTCTCAAATCATATAATAATGTATTGTTAACAGGAGTGCAAATTAATTCTGATGGGATTTTTTTTTTTTTGCAAAACACGTTTCACTCTTTATTGAGAAAATTCACACCTTTTACTTGAAATACTGGATCAACTGCAATCATCGTTTAAATTTCACTTCATTCAGTGTTCACAGTTAAATAACAAAAGAGGGAACATGTATCCTGAGGCCGGAAGTGCTCCAGGGTTCTATATAAAACAATAGCAAATCTATTCTCCCCTCACAATATAATTATATACTGTGAATATTCACTGACGACTGCATAACTATTCACTGATTTCGCATTGCAATCAGACATTTTCTGCAAACCATTCATTAAATAATTCTTTATATATATATTATATATATTTATACATATAACTACATTGATTTCATTGTTCATTCAACGTAAACAGCAAATTTAATGAAAGTCAAATTATTTTTCCGCAATTGTTACAAACACAAAAAAAAATACAGTGAAAATGAAAAATAAAAAAAAAAAGAAAACTTCTAATAACAATTCACCCATTATTTTCATTCAATAATCATTATTAAACTTTCATTATTGCTTTGCAATTATGCAGATTGCCAATTGTGATGTCGTTTAATAATTATTTCTGCCTGTGCAATTGAAGTAGTTGAGTGATATTTTTGATGTACATTTAACGCAATAAAATATCGGTCCCTTCTCTGTTGTAATCAAATCGTCTTACATGCCCTCTAACACATAATAAGCATTTCACTACACTCGAGAACAAACAACTCGACTCATTACCTCATTACACACAAAGATACTTTACAGACTAACTTTCGTATATTGTTCGTACATATTGTTTTTTTGTTGAATAGCATTGTAATAATTATTTCAATCACGCACAGTGAATGCAATTACAATTATATACATTGTTATATTTTACAATGTGAATCTCTAATTAAACACATGTACAAATGTAATGTGTTGGTGTTCAGTGATGTAAAATACGAAATAACAGTTACAGAATAATGAGATAAATATATAGAACTCGGCCACTTTACTGAATATTTATGAAAATGTTAAATGATATCAAGTCAAGTGATATCATTCGACATTGCTCAATAAACATTCTAGAACTATCCATTAATTTTTGTGAATTATTTATATCAAATAATATCAACGTGTCCTTTTTCTTATCTGAATTTTTTATTGGTATCGAAAAATGTAAAAAACTATTAATTTTCAATTTTCAATTTAAATATCCAATCATTTGACAATAAATACAGTACAATAATAATCTATGAATGTAAATTTACGTGAACTGTCAGCTCATTGCAATTACATAGTGATAACTGTGTTGGAAATACACAAAAACTTTGCAAAAGATAATTATTACATAAAGATATAAATAAACAAGTAAATAGATGAATAAATACATGAGAAGGGTCGCTACGAATAACGATTAGAGTCCAATTTTGTCCAATAATGAAATAATACCAACATCATGTAGCTTTTGTAGGAAATATAATTCAGCTCACTATTTACTGCGGCAACGAAAGTTCATAGTCTTCGAATACATAACATTAAAAGATACGACGTGCCGCTTGAATACATTACAACTTGACAATTAGAATGTAAGTACTGACAAAGCAAAAAATTGAGCTGTGATCGTTATTTGAGACGAACCCTTTATATACACACTTACATTGTGCAAAATCCCATAAGGATATTAGTACACACTCATCAAACATTTTGCGATATAGCCATATTATGGTGTGGCAAAACTCTTGAGAGCCCATACAGACAACCATTGCCATCATCAGAAGATTACCTAATGTAATACAACAAGAACATTCAAGCACTCAAAAGATATCTATAATACATGTACACAGATATATATATATATATATATTGTGAAACTGGAATTGGATCCTTAGACAGGCCTCGGTGTCGTGTGGGTGTTTAGTTCTATATACAAACTATCATGGTAAGGCTGGTTAATGGCGGCATGTGCAGTATAACGAATGATACGGCCCCGTAGTCGTATCTCGAGTGCCTTCTGGGCCAACTCGGTCGGTGACCTCTCGTTCTTCCTCCGTCGTTTCTGTTTATCCTTCTTCACTTCTTTTTCATTTCTTGTTCTCTTCCTCGTTTGCGTTCACTCGCTCACTCATCGCCTTTTTTTTAACCAGACCTGTATATATTCTCTTTTACTTTACAATTTTTCATTATTCCTCTTCTTCTCTTCTTTTTTTTTTTTTTTTTTTTTTTTTTTTTTTTTTTCCCCGTTCACCAACGAGAAACTTCCTCAATAAGTCGTTAAGTCATTACAAATGAACGCACAAATACCATTTTAATCTCAAGTATTATCTCCTATATACAAAGTTAAATGAGTTGAAAATAACATCATGTTAATTATTGGGTATTTGGCGGGTGCAAAAGAGAGAAATGTAAGTGTGTGCCATCCCTCGGACAAACATTGAAGGTATATTAATGGAGGGTACAAATTCATTGAGTCGCGCTCTCGCGCCCGGATATCATGGTATAATGAGAAAGTGGGCGGGAAATTCAAACGCTCGATAGGGGGATTTTACGACGTGATCCGATTGTTGCCGAGGTCGAAGCGCGGGCGAACTTGGAGTGAAGTACCTACATATCGCAGGTTATACCACGTCGAGACCACAACGGCACATAGTGGTTGCGAGAGAGAGAACGAGAGAAAGAGAGAAAGAGAGTAAGAGAGAGAGTGTGCCAGGCGCTGATCTCTCGACTCGGCGTCGGTGCAACAGGCGCAAAGAGAACGTTACTTCTCCTTTTATTTTCTTGGCTCTTGCTATCGTTCTTTTTCTCATTTACTCACTCACTCTATTCCTCTTTCTCCAGTCGCACTCTCTCACTTTTCTTTCTCTTTTTCACATTGCGGCGATCTATACCTTTGGCCGTGTAGGAGTAGAAAGTCGCTATTGTGCTGGATCTGGTTTTATATAAATAGCATCGGCATCGCTCACACGCCACTACTCTACCACCGAGTTAGAGTGAATAATAAAATAATAAGGCGACGCGCACGTTCACCATAATGTTTCACTTGTATGTATATAGATACCGAGTTGCCGGACCCTTCTAGGAAGTAAATAAAGAGTAAAAGGATTAAATATATAAATGTGAATATATGCAAGAGAGATTTAGAGTTGAAATTAAATCATAATGCAATTAATGATAATTATTATGGGGTATTTTTGTAAATGTAATGTCGACAAACTTGCAAAGTGAACATTTCTATCTTTATTATTGAGTATAAATGTTATATATATGTAAAATATTTTTTTTTATGATCTTGGTGGGTATTTGTTTGCTCCAACGAATATAAGATGGCATTATGTAAAGTGAATTGTCGGGTAAATTTATTTACAATGTGCCCCTGTGCCTGATTCTGTCTCCTGATCGCGAGTCATGGTAAATGCAAAATTTGTGTCCGTGACGTATTACATATATATATATATGTATATGTATATACAGAGGCCATTTTGTAAATGACATGGCAGTGCAAGAGGGGACATGAATATACGTGACCTGACTCGCCTCGAACCACTACGTATGATTCACCGATGGCGGCGGCAAAATCACCAAAGAACGAAACGAGGCAAAAGAAAAAGAGAACAAAAAATATCGGCATCAAATCAAAACAAAAATGAGAGAGAGGGAGAGAGAGAGAGAGAGGACGAGAAATAAACAATATTGAAGCATGACACGATTTGATATAGAGTTGCATTTAACATTTATCATCATAACATTCTCCTGACCTTTCTCAAATACTTTTATTATTATTGTGTCGACTTTTCTTATGGTGCTCATTATAAAGAATTCGTTAATATTCATCGTGAAAAAAACGTGTATACATAGAGTATCACCGTTATCCTTTGTCTTTTTTTTTTGTTTGTTTGTTTGTCGTTACCATTTTTGATTTTAGACCAATATTCTTGATCACTGGTATATATTTATTTGTATGTGTACTTTCGAAAGTATTTATCGATATGGGACGTTGATAAAAATATCAATCGAACCCGTTCGATCTAATCTTGCGCACTCGATTTTCCTTTTTAGATCACTGAACATACGGACAGTGAGCAAAGAGATACACACCTCTGGGCTCTAATCTATCTGCTGTATCTCATGTCTGTGTGTGTGTGTGTATGTGTGTGTATGTTTGTGTGCTACCGCGTCTGATTAGTGATACAAAAAAAATGATTAGCGCGCGCGAGCGTTTATAGCCTGTGGCATATGGCCGTAACTACTTAGCAAGCGACCAGATGTTACGATCATAAATGAGTTGCATTTATGTCCTGCAAGCTTCCGTCTTATGTGTGTTACACTATACGATTAATTGTAATTATTAATCTCTCGAGCCAAATCACTAATTAATGCATAGGAATTTACTTTTGCCCCCCCCCCCCCCCTTTTCCTTTTCATTTTTTCTTTATTTCTTATAATCAGGAAAATTAAGGCGGGAAAAGTTCTCTTTTGCACACTGTGGTTATGAATGTTTCTCATAGTAAATTCATTTTTAGAATGAGATATATATCTATTTTAATACCAATGCAAAATAAAAAAATTAAATTCAAATTTTTTTTTCTTTGAATTATTTAATGGAAATTATACATTCAAAGGTATGACTCGATCAAGAGTAATAAAGATTACTCTCGCGTATACAAATTTCCTGCTTTTATATAGTTTTTTTTTTCTGGCCTCGTCGTTTTATTCATTTTTTTTTTGGCTTACCATTATTATTATTATTATTATTATTATTATTATTATTATTATTATTCGTTTTCTTATCTCGAGAATATTTATGAGGGTCTGCATACGGTAGTTTTGCTAACGTCATGTAGACACGAGACCCGTGCCGGCACGAGCGTGTTCCATACCGTTGAGTTTACAAGTCTCAATGGCAATTTATCAACTCTGTGTGTGACTGTAAAAAATTTATTTTGTAATAATGAAAATTTAATTCGTAATAATAATCGCTATTATGCGCAAATAAATCTGAAACTCCTCAGTATTTTAACTCCATCTACACCTTTACATCCAATTCATTATTTTATCTGTCCAATATTTTACATATAATATATGAAAAATATTCGACGAGCCAAAAATTTGAATGTGGAAATTGATATAAACTTATATTATTATTATTATTATTATTATTATTATTCTGGTTTCATGAAAAAACTTCTTAAATTTTCTTTATCATTTTATTAATCAATGTAAATACACAGTATATAACTATATCACTATTATTTATAAATATCAAATGATGTAGATAAGAAGTAATGTACTTCAAACTTTTGTTTAACACACAATTAAATTAATTCTATATCGATTTGAAACTGGAAAAAATTCATAACTACTTAGTAAAATTTATTCTTAGTTATTCTTAGATAGCGGCAATTTAAATAACAGTTTATAAACTTTTAATAACTTCTATTACACTTATTGCAGTTATTACCAACCGTACAATAAATTATTTTCGCTAGTATCTACTAATTTTTAATATGTAGATGATTTTTATTCTGGATCCTCTTGTTTTACAACGTTAAATACTGCCACATATTCGCAAATATTTGCGTTTAATAATTAAATTCAAATTCTGTCTATTCTGTGTACACCAAAAATAAAAAAAAAACAAGTATTATCAATAGAATAAAAATTCTGCTTCATACAGCTAATCAATTTGGCTTATTAGACTGTCTTAAAATTGTGTCATTTTGCAGCTAATACGTGTGTACTATATTGACACACGGTAAATACACATAAAATAGATAGTGCCACTGTAGCCACTGCAATAATCGATGACAGCAAAACTTATTGCACCTGTAGCTAAACATTCAGGAAAATTATAACTATATTATAAATTACTATATATATATATATATATTTCTGTTCTGTGATACTTGTGTTAGTGCATGTATACGTCAACAAAAAATTGCTATATCTTATTTGATTGGAAGTTCCGGTTCATTCGTAAGTGCTGTTTCTTGACGCATGAGAAATTTATTTATGTATATAGGCTTTTAACTTTTGTATTTTATTTAAAATTGTATGTTGCACTTGAGTGATATTATTTCAATCTATAAAAATATCCCCACACATACATCACTATAAATAATTTGCCTCTGAATTGTACAGGAATCTTTGGCGCGAGTGATTGCTTCCGATGAAATGCCACTGTAATTATTTGCTCTGAGCAAGCTGATTGCGATTTTATTTTCTAGTTCTGATATCATATCTTCGTACTCTTATTACCATCATTATCATCTGTGTTTTGCTCTGTCTGATAATGATTCATAAATTTCTTTTAGTGATAGCTTTCTGCTCTTTTTTTAATGCTCTTGTACGTTCGACAATACTGACATTTTATTCTATTATTTTTACAAGTATTTTCATGTCTTTTCCGTTCAATTCTTAATTCCAATACTCTCTCATTATATTTTTTTTTTTTACTTTTCATCACTTAGTGATAACAAAGTATTGGTTTCGTCCGATTTGAAAACGTCAAAATAACGCATGTAATCGCATTTTTCAACAATAATAATTGAAATAACGGATAAAAAAACTTACTATTAATGTTCAATGAATTGCCTCCTTGAATAATATAAAAAAAAATTTCATGTTTTTGAAGGTGACGTAGATGAAAAAGGTGTTTTTCAGCGGGCGGATGGCCGAATATTTTATTTATATAGTGGGAGTATCTCGAAAACTACGGGACCAAACAAATTAAAAATTTATAAGGAGGTAATTGTTATCGAGCAAACAATAAATTGTTATGTTAAATTTTGTTCCGACTTTCCGTTCGCCGTAAAATAACAATTATATGCGTTTTCGAACGAAATATGCATATTCTATAGAATTTATGTGACGAAAAACATAGAAGTCACGTGATCTCAGGAGTGGCTTGATAAAAAAGTCTGAAATTTTGGCCAATGCATAAGAATGTTCGGGGGATGATAAGTTGCTATGTCTCATTTCGATCGGACGTTTATGTCGTGAGAAAATGACGTTTTTATCTATTGTGGGAAAACTACATATAAAAGTACGTACATTGCATTCTCATGACGCGTAACGCGTCACCGATCTCAACAAACTTTGCTAGAGTTTTGTACTTCCGCGAATCCCTTTTCATCGATGAAAATACCAAAACAGGCACATGACTGTTTAAGTAACCCAATAATTTAATTCAAACATTCGTTTGTTTGGATCGCAAATTTTTATAAATTAAAAAATTCAATTATGATATTATTATTCAAATGATTTATACGATCGAACAACAATAGTGATGAAAAGTACCGGGCAAGTCTACTTGCTTAAATTTTTTTCTGTGTCATTATATGCATGTACTTTAGCAAATTTATTTTATATATTTTTTTAAATGTTCTATTTGAATATTTGATTGTCTGAAATACTGACACGTATTGTGTAATTCATTTATTCATATTTTTTTCACACATATATCTACAAAAATCATCACAATTCAATAATCAATTTTTTCTCGCAGTTATTATCCACATATTTGTTGATAAACACTTCCACCATGAATTTTTTTCTCACGACGATATAATGAACGATATCCTAACCACATAAAAATAAATCTGCACATTTACAATAAATATACCTGTTGATAATAACGTTCATTAATGAAAATAAAACGAAATTATTATAATTACTCGGTGATTTGACGTTGTGGAATGAAAATAAAAAAATTTTATGCGTCAATGAGGTGAGATTTTGTCGGTAAATATTCACCACAAATGATGATTACCTGTTTATACCTGTATATTTTTACTGTAATAAGACTGGTACATTGCCAACAGTTAATTTTCACTCGTGTGATGTTAATGCAAGAGACACTAATACCATAGAAGATCCATTCGATTCTCCGGAAACTTTGTGGTGAACTCTCTACGGTTTTTACCACCATTTCTATATATATATATATATATACATATATATATAATCTCTGCCGTTAATGTACATTGTGACCAATAGATTTGCTTGCAGTGTATCAAAGTCACGTTTACATTTAGGATTAATTGGAACATCCATCATTCAAGATGACACGAAATTCGATTCAATAGTCTTTGACGTAATTTAATAAAAAAAATATTGAAGAAAGATAAAAAATTGTTGGAATTGATGGTGAATATTACTGTCTGCTGCGACAGAATTTCGTAGTATGACAGATCGTTTTGAAATGATTGAATAAAGGGAGAGAAAAAAAATTATGTTTTTTTGTTTGGTAAATTGCAAGATGGAAAAATCTCTTTGCATTATCATGTACATACGGTGCCCTGTCGTTTCTTGAACAGACTTGCATGATTATATATATATATGTATGCCTGTTTGTGTATCTGAATATATGGTATATATATGAGAATGAATACAACCCATATGACAAGCGCACGTCGTTGAAGTATCTTATAGAGCCAAAGTCATGTCGACGTGCCATCGTGACTAAGAACTCATAAATCTCAGAGTACACCATTGTATGTACGTACTTGTGTTATATGTGAATGTATATATGTACATATGACTGAACAATTCTATGGTACAACATTGAAGGTTTGTAAATAATAATCGCTCGAATATAATGGGAATGGAAAAATATATTTGTGCAAATAGAAAAAATAAAATGAATGATGAAAAAGATTTCTATCAATTTATATTCAGGTAATGTTTTATATTTTCTTCATTTTCCTTTTTTTTTTGTGAATATTTATTGCAATGCCACGTTAAATATATATTGAATAGAATTATTCATCAGAGAGTGAAACTGTGAATGAATAAACTTCCAACTGTGTCATATTATTTATTTATCGATTTTTTGTTTCTTTTCATTGTTTAATATATAATAATAGATTGCTCTTATGATCAATATTTTTAGTAGATTGGGAGTGTAGCCAAGTTTTAATCAATTTGATAGAATAGTAGAGAATAATACGTCGGTGAATATGCCAATTTATAAATCGATGGGTTCAATAGTTTTTGATAAAAAATTGTACGACAGGCTAAAGAGAAATGACAGACACATGTGAATTTAATAATAAAAAAAAGGGAATGTTAAAGGAGAATATTTGCGATTCCACCAATGGAGTACCCTCGCTATTTCCGACACACAACTGATTTTTTTATATTACAAATGAAACAATGATAAAGGCCAAGAGGACAAAAAAGAAATGCAAATGACATTTTGTATGTAGAATCTGAAGAATCTGAGTCTTGAGATGCCATTTGGAATTCTTTTCTTATTTTCTTACATCGTTCTTTCATACCTACATCTATTCAATACCTGAAAATATGTATTGCTATAATATTATATTTATATAGCATTTATATCAACTTGGTCATAATATTTCTATTACAACTAACAAAAAAATACTTTGAAGGTCATCACGATATAAAATATCCGCCAATTTTTAATTGTTTTGGATTGAATTATGAATTGATATCGCAATCAAATATTTAATTGTTATTCAAGATATTAAATGAAATTTCTCTTTGGACTTCTGTTGTAACAATCTTTCATTGTGCAATTTCATTGCAATTTATTTCTTTATTATCTGTGTGCTAACTATTGTTTATGTTTTCGACAAAGTCATATAATTCTGTACTGAAATAACTTCATTTGAGTATTAATGACTGTGATTCTGACCAGGATCTCTTGAAAAGTGATGACATTTTCAATATTTTATAATTCACTTTTGCAGATCACATCGCAGATTGATATATCTATCATTTATATACTCGTATGTATGTAGCGATTGGATTTTCAGGGAACCACAATACACCAACAAATGTTTATTAATAGTTCACTAACTTATTTATTTTTTTATCCGGGAAACGAGAATTATTCTATGATTTATAGAAATACCGTGCGAGACGATGGATGTGCTTTCGACTGATGATCGAAATAGACTAACTTTATATCTTTTCTAAATTCGACGTTGTCAAGGTTGGGCAACGAGTGTCAATAAAACAGAGAACTTGTATTGTACCGATGGTTGCCGAGTATTGATGTGCCTGAAGTTCGGAACGTTCAAATGAACGGTTTTCATTTAGCATTATGTGAGACGAATAAAAAATCATAACTTCATTCGCAATGCAATAACCAATTTGATTTTTTTCGCAAATGTTTTTAAAAATTTAAAAACAATAATCAATCCAGTTTCTTTTGCAAATATTTGGGAATATTAGTATATATTTTTAGAAAATATTTCCAACTACCCCGACTGCGATTTTTTTAAGTTCAGGGGTGGGTGCTGGGGTGGTTTCCGCGCAATCGGGGTAGTTGGAAATATTTTCTAAAAATATATACTAATATTCCCAAATATTTGCAAAAGAAACTGGATTGGTTATTGCTTTCAAACAGAAGCTATGATTTTTTCAAGTTTAGGGGTGGCTATTGGGGTGGTTTCCATGCAGTCGGGGTAGTTGGAAATATTTTTAAAAATTAGACAACAATTTTTAAAAACATTTGCAAAAAAAATCAAATTGGTTATTGCATTGTGAATGAGGTTATGATTTTTTATTCGTCTCACATGATGCTAAATGAAAACCGTTCATTTGGACGTTCCGAACTTCAGTATGAGTATTGTCGAGTATTTGCTTTATTTATTTTTCGTCGCGCCCGATCTTGAATGTAGCAACGCTACATATATACGAAGGCGGTCCGATAAGTACTTAACGTCACCGCCCGAAGTGCCCGCAATCGCAAAAGAAATTTACTGTCATTTAGAACATTCTCGAAGACGGCTACTGCCGAATTTTCAACCGAATCAGACGCGCAGGTTCGTTTTGACCGCCTGTGAAAGCGGACGTGTCCGTGGAGTTTTGAAAAATGGAAAAAGAGCAATATTGGTCGGTGATTCGATTTTTAACGGTCGCCATCGAAGAAGAAGAGTTACCGTACACAGCATCCAAGCGGTCTTTGATTTCACTGCACGATTTCGTTTCCAAAAACAAGAATCGTATCACCGACCGATATTGTTCTTTTTCATTTTTCTAAACTCCACGGACACGTCCGCTTCCACAGGCGGTCAAAACGAAACTGCGCGTCCGATTCGGCTGAAAGTTCGACAGCAGCCGTCTATGAAACTGTTCTACACGGCAGTAAATTTTTTTTTGCGATTGCGCCCCATAGGGCGCTAAGGCTAAGTACTTATCAGACCGCCCTCGTACATAGAACACACGTGACAATTCATTTTTATCAGTAATACGATATCTAGGTGTGATGTTATCTGCGAACAGGATACTTTTTGAAAATAGACTATTGAATATATGACTATAAAATGTATTTTTCCTGATGCTACCGCCTATATTAAATTTAATCAACGAATCATTGGCAGTCGCATGATATTTCAGTTTATATGCAATTTCCACCAAGTTGTCCCATTTGAATGCTCTGATTCTATTTGAGTTTGCAATGGCAGTGTAGACGAAAAAAAATTGATCAAAAAATTGAAATCTAATAGGAAAGGGGGGGGGGGGGCGCTGGAGTAAACCAAACGATTATTTTATATATGTATATATGTTGAAGTATTGTGTGAGTTATAGTCATGCGATCTGGTGATTGCTTATTTATTGTATACATTAATCAATCGATAATCGTCCGAGATGCCATCGATTGAAAATAAATCACAAAATCTATTATAAATGTTCATTTATGATGAATTTCCAAATAAAGAAAATCAAAGGTTAGATATATATGCATATACGAGTATATATATGTGAGTGTGTGTATATGTGTGTAATGATAAATATAGAAGCTTATTCACCAATGTATTCGGTCGAGGGCACGCTAGACAAGTAACAAATTAACTCGCATATTTTCAATACGTGTGTAAACTTGTTTATTACATTGTAAGTAAAGTGTGTCAGGGTCTCTCGTGCGCTTTTTTGACCTCTCCAATCTGGATGAAAGTCTTTCGCTTTATATCACATTGTCTAATCCACTTCGCTTATTTGTAATCACATAACAATAACATTACAAATGTGTTTATATTTTTATTTACGTTTCCAATTGCTCGCATCTAATTTAATAATAATAATTTACATCCACACTGCTGTTACACTAAAATAACTTTTGGATTCTACTTAAATTCGTATTGAATTGCCAATAAATTTTTATACTCTTTTTTTTTTTTTTTGAATATGAAAAGTGGCATTTACTCACAGACAAAAGAACAACGAAATGCTGGTGAAGTCAGTAATGACGATCCCGGTGTCTTTCCGCTCTACAAGTTCGGACGAGTAACGAAGCGGAAGCGACCGGCTGCCCACCGCCCGGAAGCGCTGATGCGCTCGGTGCCTCGCTTCCGGTAGACTAACGCACTCTGATGGCAATTATTGTACTATAGAGTAGGCGCGCTTATCCCATCCACGACAAGTACAATCAATTATATCCGCAAATTATCATCGCATCCATCTTTTTCATTTTTTTTTTCCAATTCAATAATATTTGTGAGGATTTAGTATCCTTATATATATTTGAATTATTAATTAATAAAATATGGCCAATCAGAGTGTAGAATCTTAGCGCAACGGATGTGACAGAGCAAAAGATATAAAGTAGCTTTTCAATATCAATTCGTGGTAAGTGTCAGTAAAATTGTGGATATTACCATCGCTTCTCAGGTAATATTTGGGCCCTAAATCGACTCACCATATTTTTCCTGGGCCGTTTTCCGACGAAACTTGTTACAAAAAATGATGATGGTTAGAGCCTGTGCATAAACCGATATCTGCAAGTTGATTTGTATATTTGTTTTTCAAACGTAATAATGAATTATTAGTTAAATATTTATGATGAGAACAATTTATTTATGTTCCGTAGTAGAAAATAATTGGAATTGTCGATTATGAAAATGATATTATGCATGAAATTCTTTACAATTGAACACGTATTTGATGCAATTTATAATGGTCATCATCGTTTATTTCAAGTACAATATAAACTTTCACTTGTTATTTGAGACGTTTATGTGTAAACTCATATTGGTTGAGAATAATAAAATGGATAATACGCACTTCTGTAAAGTATCGGAGAGTCTATGTAATGACAAAAACAGTAATTTGCCTTAAGCTATCAACTATTAGTATTTTAATTTTTGTTTGCACTTAAAACAAAATCTTCAATTACTTTCTACTACGGAACATAAATGAATTGTTTTCATCACAAATATTTATCTAATAATTCATTATTACGTTCGAAAAACTAATATTCGAATGAAGAACGATTTAGGATCCTTATATATATATATATATGTAGTATTTGAGTGAGTTATGTCTCTCGATGTTTCTGGAAGTTTGGAGAAGCGTCGAATGGAGATGATGGCGCCTGGCGATGTATGAGGGGAAAAGGGACCGCAAAAGGTAGAGAGGGGTTTTTTTTCGTGTGTGAGCCGCCGAGAAGAGCGCATCAAGCTGACCAAACGATATTTTATCTTTTGTCGTTTACCTGTCTCAAAATATCACATTCTTTTAAACATCATTTTTTTCAATTATATTAATTCAAAATTAATAGTGCGTCAATTCATTTTCTTTTATCAAGTAACGCTGTACCCTAAACCCCTATCCTACATATATATATATATATAAATATTGTCACGGGTGTCAATTTCCCTGATACTTCTCAAACTTGATAGTTGTTGAAATGTTGGAATTGCCATATCTTCAAAGTACGTAAAAGTTTTTGGCTTTCGATTCAATTGAAATTTAACGTAGCAGTAAATAGAAATTTATTGTTTCTGCTTTTTATTAAAAACTTACGGTTAGTTCGACACTGATAAACAGACTGGCAAATAAAAAAATTGTATGCACGAGTTCTAGAAATAAATTGTAAATTTTTTATATTATGTGCTAATTATGGAAACATATTAACGAAAATATATTGTATTCCAAATTAATTTGATAATAAACAAACTCTATTTGATACTGCAGTATCAATAGTTCATAACAATTATGCTACCAAATTAAAATTAATAAATTGCGAATAAAAAATAAATAATGGTCATTAGAATGTTTGAATTAATTTCGGAAATTTCACGAAAATATTTCAATACATAGAAGCAATTAGTCGAAGAAAATTCATTATAGTTTAATTCAAATATCATTATCAACATATTATATATGAATAAAAAGAGCATAAATAATTTTTCATAGTGAATATTGATGCTGAATCAATAACAACAATTTACATAATCAAACGATGGTTTCAGTCAAGTCAACATTTGATGAAGTTCCTACTCGTGGTTTTGAAATGAACGCTTCACATATATGTTTACCATGTAAATATAATATATATATGTATAGGGAAAACCGCACACTTGACTATTCAAGCGTCACCGTTTCTCTATTGTGTGCTTGTGTGTGTCTATAGACAGATCAGTGGGGTGCACTTTGATGCGTTACACCTCATCAATAATTTTTGTATTATCGGTTTCAGGCATATGACAAGTTCATCTTATTTTATATTCGATTGCTCAATGTATTTACACATGCACACACAGAAAATATGTCAGCAAATACCATAAGAATAATTGAACATTTCATATCGATTTGTTTATTGATATTTCATTTACAATTGAATGTCAATAACATTTGAATTGTTGTCTTGATATTACTTAATTTATTTGCTGATAATCGATAAATCATTTAATGACATATTTATAATTATTTTGTGAGTTCAATATGGGAAGTAATTATCTTGATACAGTAATAATGACGGAATTATGATGGCAATTACATTGACATTAATTATTTATACGAAATGTTTTGCAGGGTTTGGAATTAATTGTCTCAAGTTGTCAAATGAATGTACTGAATTTTTAATTATGTATTATTGCATCGGTGTCATTTGCATTATTGTCAATATCGTCATTATTGTCATGATTGTAGCCATGAAACGACACGAGATATTCATGAGAAAGGAAAAAAATTTAATCCACATAACACCAACACAACATACCATTGTCGTCTCATTCTAAAACCAATAATATATATATGTGTGTAAATATTTTTTTCCACAATTAAAAATTCTTAATGATACAAAATGTTATATGGTTTTGGTATGACAATAATAGAAGACAACTGTAATTATGTCTATACAAGTTCATAGGCCATTAGAACTTTTTTAATTTAGCTGCAAAATAATTTGAGAAATATTTGAGCTGGAGGGCAATCAAAATTTTCGCATTACCGGCTCAACATATTTTTTCTATTTGATTACCGTGTTGTTTATCAATATCTTAATCGTTTAATATCTCAGCGGCATTTTGCTAATGAGGTCAGGGCTGTGAACACAGTTTAATCTATGAAGCGTCATCAAAATCTACTGTTGTAAACTTGTTAAACCCGCGCGCCATAAAAAAAACCGTGTAGCACAGTAGAGTTATGGAACTACTGGTAATTGGATACCAAACCGATTTATTGTGGCCGGTCTTGTATTTGAATTTATAGGGTTGGAGGTTATATTACGTAAATTAACGAGTATAAGAAGATAAGTCAATGTGTGTAATGCAAGGAGACGGGGTTCGTATGTGCTTTCATGTAGCCAACATTAAATTATGAGATTTTCATTGTATTGTTCAATTGATAATTCTCAGATGGGCATTTACCAACATTTACATATAACTTTGATAAGCATCGTGTTAACAATTTGCGATTTCTTATTACATACAACTTGAATAAATTTTATTAACTGTTAAATGTTTATAATTTTATTATTTTATTTAATTATTATTCTAATTTTCCTTTTCTCATATTTTTTAATATTTCGAGTGTTATAACTCTCTAACGATATAGACAGTCGAAGTATTCATTTGTTATAAATGATCATCACTGATCATTTTTTTTTTTTTAAGGAATGTTAATTGTTTAATTTAGTCGTATTTGATTACTTCGTGACAAAATTAACAATAATTATCGTGAAGCCTTTCTATCTTTTTTGAATGACGTAGAAATTGTATTGAATATTTTGAATATTTAACAGTAAATACTGCAACGTTGTAAGGGATAAACATGTAAACTTTGAACTAAAAAGAATAACAATTTTCGCAAGTTCCAACAACAATTAAATTATACTTTCATTTTCACACAATTGTACCTTCGTTAAATTGGCCGAGTTCATTCAATTACGCGTTCTCCATAAAATAGTTGAGGAAAGATTAATTTGCCAAAATTCATTTATGAGTGCGGAAGTTATTTCTGAGTTTTAAATGATCTTTATTTTTAGATTTTTTTTGGTAAGTAAACAAAATTCACAAAGTGCGTACTATACAAATATATTACGACTGGTATTTGTCAAATCGTGAAACCTTATCTACACGTGTGTATATGCATCGCCATGTTCTGTTGGAATACTCGTTATACCAAAGATAAAAAGATACTGTCCACATCTAATTTCAGTAGGTAACTCGATTGTTTGTGGGACCTTTGACAAATTTGTGTCTCCTTGTAATATCACAGATTACGAATAAATTTATTACAGTGAATTGGATTGGTTCTATTCATCATAAAACTGAATGGACGGATAGACAATGCAATATAACGAGTACAGTAAAGACAGAAAATATTTCGAGTGGAACAAATAAAATAAGAAGATGAAGTAGAGCGAACTCTCAGCAATCATCGAATGAATTAATGTGATTGCAATTTTGTATGGTTAGAAGTCATGAAAAAAAAAAAATAATAATTTTACCATGGACAAATGTAATTTTGTATTTTAAACATTTCAAGTTGAATTCCAAAGGGACACAGGAATTATTAATTGTAGCCTTGACATTCATTTGTGTATATAAGTTCTTTAAAACTTTTTTTAATTTTTTTTCAAGTACTTTCGGGATAAATTTATACGAATTGACACGGAAACAGACAGACAATTTCTTCAAATATTCAACAAGATGATAAAAAATGCAAACATTTCCATCGCGTTTTTGACTTTAGAATCCCTGACGACCACCATGCTGTTTTGATTACTCACGATGATAAAAAATAAGAGATAAAAATATATTGACGGAACAAAATAAATTAAAAGAATGATAAATATTCCATTTTTTTTTTTTACTACAATCATTTATTGATGAGTACATCGATATATTTAAACATTCAATTTCCATATGCTAATATTCCTATATGAATCCATCAATTCAATTAATTCACATTCAGAATTGGTAAATAATTTCCATGAATTAAAATTGTTTGATTTCGATTTTTCAATTTATTAAAATGATTGAAATAATTAAATGGCATTGGGATAAATAATACTGTGAGGAATTCATGCATTCTTCCATTCTTCAATTTCCTTTCTCTATAGTTCTATGTGCATGATGAATCAACAATACTATACAGCAGGGAAAAATTTAATGAACTACCGATGAGATTCCACATTGTCTATAAATTCCAATATTTTTATGAACACAAATGTGAAATAAACATCGCATATTTACCCGTGGAAACTCAGTTAAAACACAACTATAATTTACGTGTACTTTTCATATAAATGTCAATTTTAATACAAAAATATTTCGGCATATCTATTCCTTATCAATAATTGATTAACTAGAAACTACTATTTTGAATAAAATGTCATTGTCAAATTAAAAATTGTTATTATCTTTTTTAGTTATATATTTTGACATTTATTGTTAGATATGGAAAATAAAACGAAAAATAGAGAGATAAGTCAAAGAATATTGTGGGAAATAATGTAATAATTGAGTGAAAGGTTAAAGATTACAGGCGAAGTAGTGGTACTTTATATTACGTGCAGACATGAAAAAAAAATTGATCGACTGATGGAAGTTCAATTCGCGTCACGCTCTTTGAAAACTCGTATTACTATCGAAAAGATGTCTCTCGCATTCGTAATACATGAGTCTTTTTGACGTTTGCCATATCTCTCATCACCTAATACACAATATATATATATAGATATATAGATATATAGATATATATATATATATATATATATTTGGGAGAGACTGAGACAAAGTGGAATATCCAAACCAAATTTTCCATAAGTGAACAAAAAATGAAGTGAATAAAAAATTAATTCTCTTTGAAAATCACGGAAGCGTCAAGTGAATAAAAAATAAAAAAGCTGATGAGAGAATTTCATTGATTTTAGTGCCAACGATTTTAAATAAAAATATTCATTGTCAAATGGAATTTTAATAAGAAATTAAAAAAAAAAATTTTCCTTCCATTAAATAGAATTATTGGCTTTTTTTTACTCTCCGTTAGTAATTTAAGTAATTAATACTCATCCCTATTTAATAAATGCATCAGTTAGAAATTCATCACAATTTCTTTTATATTCATTTTTATTTTATTATCATGAAGTTTTACATCATATTTCAATTTTTAATATTCGTAATATAATGCTTTTTGTTTTTTTTTTCTGTATATGAACGTGACAGTTCGTCTGCTGCCGGATTTTCTTTAACAAACATATACATATACATATTTGTTATGTACGGATTATAAAACGCATTACACAAATATGAATAATCGTATAAGCGTTTTTATATGCTTTTAAATGTTTGCATTTATCCCCAGTACTGCACTTTTTTTTACTTATTCATTTTTCATATTGTCAAAGAAGTAAAGTCTCAATGCTCATGTATATATATATGTATTCATATTGCTATTATCCACCATCCGCACTCAAGAGCTTATACTAAAAAGCATTTGGGAGTATTCGTATCGAAAAAAAAAAAATGTCCAGTTTTTATTTTCACAATGTCAAATTTTATATAATATTCATGAAATAAAAAAAATTACTTTTCCGAACAGATATATAAAAATACATCAAAATAATATTTTTTTTTATCGCTTCTTTGACAATACAATAAACGTCTTCTCCTCCATTTCCCTCCCCTTTCTTTTATTTTTTTTTGCACGTATAAGCATAAATGTCAAATATATTTTACAAGAATAATATTAGTGAAAACTTGAAGTAACAGTTGTATATTTGAAAATACTGTGAAGCGTCTGACTATTGAAAATCCCTTATCCTTTTCCACTTCACATGCACGCGATCACGGTATGAAATGCACTTGAAAATGCACAATGCGATAGACATATTTTTATTCGATATCGATGATATTCACGCACGTCTGAACTTCTTTATATACAATGAAATTTTTTTGGTAATTTTTGTGAATAAAATTTATTAAATCACAAACATTTGATAGTAATCAGTGCAATTACACAGCATTTATTTAAATGCAATAGGTAGGATAATGTCAAGACAAATTTGAAAAGTTGAAATTGTAGGAAAATGTATAATTGGTTTTCATCTTAATATTAGGTAAACTATTGTCGAATTTCTTTTTCAATATTTGTTGCTTCCAATTATTTATGGATTGCAATGACAATCAGTTATGTATAAAATAAATTGTTATTGTTCATGATAAATAAATGTCATTTAGTTTGCACACGAAAAATCTAGTGCAAACTTTTAATAACAATCAATTGATTATCAGTAATTGTTTTATTTACATTGACTTCATTATTCTTGTAAGAATCGATTCAGAATAATTATTCGTATAGTTTAAGTTGCTTTGTGTAGCATAATAATTAATTAAAATAAAGTTCTGATGCAAATGTGGAATTTTCGAATGAGAACCTTAAACCAATGTGAAAACGACAAGAGAGAATACCATCAGCCAATCAAAATTGCAAAGTAACTTCATATCTACTAAACAGATGATATCGATAATAAATTGAAAAATCGCGAAAATACGGTGACATGAACTTTTTAATTGACGAAGAAATGTACTTTCAATGGCAATGGAAATTTATACACTTTTAACTTTGTTTTCAATCCTGATCTTTTTAAATTTTGTTTAAACAGATTTCTCTACAGTTTTCTTACGCATTGGCGCATCCATGTACAGATAAAACTGTGCTATGAATTGATCTTGTGCCAATATCAAGATATAGTTATGCATTTGAAGCTCATTAACGTTGCACTATTAAGTCACGTCGCCAGTTGCATTTTATGTGTCGTGGAAACCGAAAGAACACTATAAATATTTAATTTTGATACTCATAGGCAGAATATGTTCAATATCTTGATATATAATATAACTGTTTATTTTTATAATCATTCGAGTCTGTAGCTATTTTATTTTTGCCATTTTAGTTTTTTGCTTTTCTATAGATTTTATAGATTCTATAGAAAACTAATTTCAAAAAGCATACAAAGTTTTTATTTTTTAATAAAATTAAGTCATTATCTTTTAAAATTATTAAATAGTAGTAAATAACTCGATAATGGGAAAAAACACGATAAATTAATATGCCAAATTTTTATTCACCATTGAAATATTTAACACGCGAGTGATTTCTGGTTCTCACTTCTGGTTCAAGTCCTAATAATTCAAGAAATAATAATATTCCTATATATTTTCCATATATTAATTGAATAATATCAATCCAAAAAATTTTTCATTCGACAGATTTATATATATTTTCATATTCTTTATATCTTTATATTATTTAGAATTGATGATTTTTACATGTAATACGTCACAATTTTCGGTTTTGTGGGAAGTAATATACATATCCAAATATTTCACAGATTTTAAATGGAAAATCTGGGACGTTTTTCTGGATTTACTGTTTTGTTTTATTTCCTAACTACAAGTTACATTTGGCAGTTTCACAAAAAGCTTTAAATCACAACGGCGATTTTTGGCTGCACTCGCAATAGATAATATATATATATATATATATATATATATATATATAAGTTTGCGACTTATTTTGGTTGTCTAGAAATGTTCTTGCTACCACCCTCTACTTTCCTTCAAGATCATTGAAAAATAATATAAGTCAAGTGAGAAAGTGTTCGGACACTATTAACACATGCCACCGAAAAATTTATATCTTTCATTTGATTAAGATGGATTTTTATCATTATTATTATTTTGAGCACAAAAAGGTAGAAAAACATCCACCTATTTATAGATATATAATTCACTCTAATGTGATGGAATGTATAGGCAGATCCCATACAGCTTGACAATATTTTTTTTCTTTTTTTTTCATAATTTTCAAAAACGACACCGTTGTTTTTTTTTTATTCATTTCCTTTGTCTTTGTGGGACCCATATTAATTATTCGTTTTTTTATTATAATTGGTTTCTCTTCTTGATCTGTCGTTTCTTCACTTTACACCAGACTTTTTCTTTATAAGAGTTCCCTTTATTTATTTTTTTTTTATTTTTGCCTCAAGCAAAATCACAGACACTAGCATTAAATTCGCCTCTTATTCTTTTTTCATTCTTAAACGAGTTTAGACTTGAACGTTTGATATTTATTCATCTACACCTAACTTTATATGTTATATATTATATTGCACATAATAAAACTTTTGACAGAACTATTGAAAAAATTTTCCAAATTATCATTCAAAAAATAAAAAAATGAAACTCAATAAAAATGCAATTTCTAACTTGAAATCACTCAATTTCTATTTTTATCTTTTATTTCATTTTATATACGTAGATATATAAACACAAATACTCTAATCATAAAGAAAAAAAAAATAATATTACTTCCCACATAAATTTCAATCCAATATTCAAGCAGTAAAAATCCCTAATATAAACTTAAACATTAAAATCGATAAAACAATTTTTATCTTACTTAACTGATCATCATCATCGCGTGAGTATTACTACTTAAAATATCCCCACAATATAATAGTGAACCTATTTTTTCTTCCTTCAACCATCTGTCGATCCACCTGTCATGTGCCCTCAGCCTTCTTCTTTAATCGTAGCCCAACAAAAGTAATTTAAAATTAGCAAGTCTCCATATTCCACCTTGCAAATAGCTCACCCGCGATACTTATCCTATACCCACAGCTCCTATTGCATGATTCATATGTGCCCGAACACGCATGCACACACATATATACAGCTGGGTTTGCGTGCTGTGCAACGCAACCCTACTATTCGCAAACCAACGCCGCAAAGTTGAACGTTAGCAACGGCCGATGGCAGTTGCAATCCGCGCTCCGGCCAATGCGGATCATATCGAACAAAGACGAAATAAAATATTATATATAGTGTCCTTATAATTGTTATGTCCAATGAAACATGTTATAACATGTCAAATTCAACGATGTTCTCAGTGTTGATGAATGAATAAAATATAAATATGTATAATGTCGGGAGGAAACATCGCAAAAATAAATACAGATAAGTTGACTTGGTGCATTTTTAATTATCTCGATATGACATTATATTACATTACTTTAATTCAAGTTCCAAATCATATCGTATGTAATCAATTTGAATTGTAGTTTGTTTAATTCACAAGCAATTGTAGTTTGATCAAGTGTGAGAGAGAATATTACATAAAGTATGCATTCAAAATTAAAAAAGTTAATTAAATTTTGGAGTCATTCGAGAATATGCTGGATAGGGATTATCTTGATATGAATTCACTTTAGTAGTGTCGTATCGTGTATGGGAGAAATGAAAAAGCGAGAAATAATTTATCTTCATTGCGAATTTAATGAGACGAACAACTTTGCACTAAGTCCCTTTTTTTTTTCTTTTAAATATGATTCAATCCGTAATACAGTGAATAATTTGGCACAGTGTTGAATCATTTAATTCATCAGTTTGTAAGAAAAACAATGAAAGCACAAAATCAAACAAATTAAAATCAAATATTATATTTGTTGGGCACGATCAATCGATTCAGATTCAATGCAAACATACAGTTGTATTGAATGGAGAATTTTGCGGCCGTAAGATATAAATGTCGATGGTACGAGACCGAAAAGACACTCCTTAAATCGAAATTGGTTGTACATATTTAGATACATATATTACACATACGCACAAAAATATTTTATATTTTATCAATTGCATTGTTCTCTTCATTTATTCATTCACTTGTTCGTTTATTTCCTTACACTTTTTATGTTTTTCATACAGACAAAACTACGTTTTTCTTTATTTTTTCAATCAGTGTATCGAGTCGTTACCGTATACAGATGACAATGGCACATGAGGAACCTCTCGATATTCTTTCATTTTCAATATGTCGCATAATAAAAAAAATTTTAACGTCAAGTCAAATATATTTCGTTGTGAATTTTAATAAATTATTCGATATGAAAATATTTTTTAATAGCTCAATAACCCGATAATTACTTACTTATTGCTCATTCTTCTTAGATGAAGAGAGTAGTAATAATAGCAAGAAATATTACAAATGTGTCTCTGCGGTAAAAAATAAAATTTACTTGATAAAACTTATTTAACAACTTATTATAAATATGATAAAGTAATATTTTATTGAATAAAATTGACTATTTATCGTATTTTTATATTCGCTAATACCAAAATTATATTTATTTAACCGCAACAATATATATTATTTTTAGATATTGAGATAATAGAGCTCTAGACCATTTGAAACATTATCTTCTTTCATATGTAAATTATATTTTATTATCTGAAAAATTTGTACGAAAATTGCAAAACAAAAATAATACAAATGAATATTTTGTTATTTGTTCTCAACTTTCTCACGGGTTTTATCAAGAAACAACAGTGAAGAAATTGACAATTGAAACACGGTACAAAGTGGCGAGTAATTTTTAGAAATGGCGTTGGCACTTTTGAACCATTGACTGCACTTTGGACTTTACCAACATCATGACCATAAATTCCATCCATTCAATTCCCCATCAGGAGGATAAATTGCAAAGGTATATAAGATTTATTTCATCAAATACAATTTTATGCGAAGCAATGATGGGAACTTGAACATCTGAACAATTCGTGTATTGTAGACGAGATAATGTTTGCATATATTTATATATATATCTTTAGTCTTGTCTTTTGTAATACCTCCAAGTTCTATTTACAAAGCCCACACTAACTGGTAGGACGCAATTACTACCTCACTAGTATATAATGGGATGTGTCCTGTAAAGCGAATCAGAAGCATCCATTACACTAATATATTTCAATTAAATTTCGTAAAGTTTATTATCCTTTGAGCAGGTGACAATCCTATAATTAAATGAGTTATATGTAGTAATTCATACAATTAATATGTTTAACCCGCTAAAATATTTTTATATATTACATTTGATCATTTCCAAGATGAACTGCGTCATATATTGAAATAATTCTTTGGAATTACTTTGCCTTTATTAAATCTTATAAGTTGGTTAACTTCACACTTTAACTATATAATTAAATCGAGTTCTATGACTAAACATTCTTATGGTATTGAGGTAAATAATTAATATATTGAGAAAGAAAATGTTTACGGTAAATAACACGGATTTATAATTAATTGATGATTCAATTAATTAGCTTTAGTACAATTTTTATGATAAAAATGTTAATATTCCCAATGAAGCAATGCTTATGTGATGTTTGATTGAATACCAAAACATTTATTATTTTTAAATAGTACAGTCAGTTTTATTAAGTGATGATTGAATTCACGAATTCAATAATAAAAATAATTTTTCACAATTTATTATTGTGAATTACTGTAAAATATCGATGGCATAGTCAGTTTTTTGTTTTTTCAATATAATAATTTTGCGCTTATGTTCAATAAATTACCAACGCTGTTCAGTTAATTTTGAGCGTCATTCAATAAATTATTTTTTATTCTTTTCAAACGTGAAAAACAAAGTTTAATTATTGATATTGATTGGCTGATTTTCATCTGAGTAATAATTTTATTTAAAATTATTAATTGACCATCAACCAGAGATGTTTTCGCTTCATCTACTCTTGCGTCGAGCAATCGATTGAGAGTACGGATCTGTTGGAAAATGTGCATCTAACTTGAACAGGCTGTTCAACTTATACATAATCTACGGAGTAATATATGTATTTTGTGTGTAGATATTTATGCAAACAAGATTTTAACAGATGAACATTTGATTTATAATATTACTTGGTTATTATACAGAATCTTAATTATAATTAAAAGTACAGCGTAATCACTTACAGTTGCATTTTGTCTGATAAATTCTTAATACACCCAACAGCAAAATTAAACGGAAGTCCACTGTACTCATTTCCGAATCCGACAGTAAATATTAATATTTAGAGGAAAAATTGGATTTCTATTCTACCACACTTGAAATCATATCACAAACCGTCAATATTACACAATATTTATCACAATAATAATGCAATAAAGAAAAATCTTGAAATTATTGTTGAAATAATAGAAATTAAAAGCAGCAATCATTCAGGCTCTCATAAAAGTTTGATTTTTTTTTGGTTATTATTTCGAATTGTGAATCAACTTGGAGATAAAGTGGCAGCAGAGAACAGAAATTCTGAGAATTCATCTTTGCACTTAGTTGCGATGATGATGATGATGATGATGATGAGTTGTGATATAAATACATAATTTTACGATGAAAACTTGAAAGTGGTGTAGATTAAGTGCCGACCGTTGATTATCACGCACTTGCGATGCATTTTTTACGACACGTGATTCATACATTGTATACATTAACTGCATTTCTCATAAAGTACGAGAATGTATAGTTATAGTATGCAACATTTTGTCTCCCTACAGAGCAATGATCATCATGAAATCATCTACTCTGGGTTTCATTGGAGCGATGTGAGGTTATCCACTAGCTCCATGCAGTAAATTATACTCGGCCAACCGAATCACTCTGCACTTTGTCCCTTGTCTCGTCGCCAACACATTCACCTAATCCCACAAATGCTGTTTGCATACGCAAATGTGTAAATAATTGTGTCGTCATGGTAATTGTTTATTACTTCTTCTATTTCGTGCCAATTATTATATCATAAAAAGTTTAGATCTATTTATATGGGGGAGATCGAGACAAGGTGGAACATTAAAGCAAAATTTCCATTCAAACACAAAATGAACAATAAAATGTTTTTTGAAAATGGCAGAAATGTAAACTATTTTAGTGCAATTTCAACAAATGCCAACAATCAAACAATTTAAATTAAAATAGTAATTTTTATCAACGGCAAATTCAATAAACATAAAAAAAATTCTAAAAATTTGTGAGTGTTTTTGACTTTTTCATCATAGGTGAATAATTCCATTGAATAATTAATTCGTTAATTAATTTATCAACATTATGAAAAATATTGAGAAGTTTCACTACATAGTTGAATGTTTAATAGTTTGTTTGAGTGGTTCATTTTGTTCCTACTGTGTGAACTTTCAACAGCCGTTTAAAAACTATTGAAATATTCTTTTTAGACTTCAACAAATGCTTTATTTATTGTTAAAATTGTAGTTGTATAGCAAATCCGCTTTTCCCTATAACCTGATTAATCATGTTTGCATTTTTTATTGTGAATTAATTTTGTGTCTATATACGAACATACTCATGTCTATGAATTATAATGAATTAGGGTGAAAGCGAAATAAAGAGGGAATGTAAAAAATTATTGCCAGGTGGTTAATATCCCGCCAGGTGTAAATTATTAATATCTGACACAAAAAATACACAAAAGTTCATAATAATTTTCCGTTTGGTCATTGGTTGGAATAAAAATAACCGTTTTATTAAATATTTGTATATTCAATTATATAGATTAAAATGATTGAATTTTTCCAGTGAATTTTTTGCAAAATTTTTCATATAAGAAACCATCGATTCACCAAGTTCAAAAGCACTTTATTTCAAATAAAAATAGAGAAAATTGAAGAAACAATTACAAACTTTGTAATATTATCAATTATTATAATTTTGAATCTATCAACCAGGATTCATTCAAACATACACATAAAACACATTCGATTGTGTAATTACTACATATCTAAACAATCAAAAAATAATTTAAACTCGTAACAATATTTATATAAAAATGCACAACAATCCCAAATACAATATCAATGATAAATTAAATATTTATCATCGTAAATAGTTTTGTATAATTAATCGATTGAAAATGTGATAGAGTTATTCAATATATAGATAGAAATATTTATTCATATGTACGATGAATATAACGATCGGTGAACGATGTGAACACCCTTGCGCGTCTGGTTCATCACCTGAATGCAATACCTACCATGCATAACTGACATGCCCTTAAGTGCGAGGGGCGCCACAAAAAAAAACCCACACGAGCCAGGCACGCATTGCTTACTGCACATTCATGTACACCATATCTATATATTGTATATACATATAGTCACATGCATACATTTTGCAATATGAAATGCTCGACAAGCCAATAATGCGAGTGACGCACATAAATCGATCTATCGATCTCAACAGATAAAATAACTTACATAGAGTATATATAAATATGTATACATTATATGCAGTGCTATCTCCACACCTATCATAAATTTTTATAACGACCTCATGGTATGAACAAAATTATCGTCAATGCTAAAATTTCCCCAGACCATTTTTCATCTATGTCAAAATGAATGACATAAAGAATATGAAAGAATTGAAATAAATAAATGTGAACGAGGTAAATATATATACAGAGAACAATAATTGATGTGTGAATGTAATGACTTGATCATTTACAGACATTTTATTCATATTGATTTCAAGTTTATGCACCATGTAGTTATATGATACTTTATTCTCAGATGAACTTTAATACTATCCCACTCCCATCGCAAGATTATAGTTATACTTTGTATATATCTACTTATGTATATGAAAGTACTGATGGAGAACCCTTGTAAATGCATTGAATCTGTTTGGTACGCCATAAATATGATATATGCACATTAAATCGAAAAATCATATTTAATTGCAGCCATAACAAATACTTTGCAAGATAATTTATTGCAATATTAATTCGGTTTATACATTCAAACTGATTGAGATAATAATTGGAAATGTTTATTTCACTTGATAGAATAGTAATATAATTTTTATTTTTATTGTTTTAGTTTCGATGAGAAACGTGATATGTTGATGGAAACTTCTCCTTTGGAGCTGCCTCAACAAGAAGTCACTTCATTGGAGGAGGCAAAAAATGTGATTGCTGCATTAAGAGCTCGCCAAAGGGCTCAGGCCCACCAGATGCTTACATGGAGAAGGACACTAAAATTACAGGTAACCTACTCATTGTTATTTATTGAAACAATAAATTGGTTGGAAAAACTGCTTCGGAAATATGAATTTTACATAAAAAATTTTCGTTAAATACAACATCTTAATTTTTATAATAGCCGGAGAATTTTTAATTGTTAAACTCATATAGAATGACATTTTGGATGTTTATAACTTTAATGTAATCAAATATATTCACAACCGACAGAGAAATTAGTAATAAAATGGAATTGCAAAATAGTAACAATAATACAGTTGACAAAATTTTGTTCATTCAATGACATTTATTACAAAGTGAATATTACATTATTTTAAATAATGATCGGTTCGTTTGTTTTTTTATTAAAAATAAAAATAGCGAATGACTATAAAGTCAAAACTAAAATTCTACTACAATTATTTGCAATATAAACTACTTAGATAAATATAAATAGCTTCAGTTCACTCGCTTTTACAGAAGAAAAGTAAAAAAAATTAAAATAAAAAAGTGAATCCATTTCAATTTCAATTACACTTTCTTCTGTTCAAACACAATGACAAATTCGATACATAAATCAAAACTACTCTATACTTAATATCAAATTGCTGATTTATCAAGTGTTCATGAATTTAATACAAGTTGATTGGAGATAAAAGCATGTATAATGAAAGTTATCTAATAGCATTTCAAAGAAAAAAAAAAGGAGAAACGTGAACGGGGAAGAAAGACATGAATTTCGAGAATGTGCCGTAATTTGCATAGATAAACCGGAATAAATCATAATATTCGATCGATCGATACCACTCAAACCAGGTTTCATTGCACTTTATTGAAGCTGTTCAATATTTAATATGCACACATACAAAAATCAATAGCGTTGATCTCATAAATGTGTCATAACTTATAGCATAAAATATGAATATATAAAAAGGGCTTTAACATTCACTCCAATGAATTTTTTTATTCACTCAAGTAATTAGAAAAAAAAAAAAAAAACATTGAAATGCAATTTATATTTTCGCTGTAAAAGAAAGAAAACCATAATTAAGTATTTAATTTGAATTATTCTTGTAACAGGAAGATCTGGTGACACGACTGACGAGGGAAAAGGCTGAACAATTGCGTACACTATCGTCTCAACTATTATTATTTGAGTCAAGGCTGTGCCGAAAACAAAAAGAGATTGAGGCGAATCTTGCCCAAAGAGAAGCAATTATATTGAGACAACAGCGAGTAATCAGACAATTACAAAATAGATTAGCGGAAAAAAATACAGGAACAAGGGATTCACCACCGTGCGATGCTTTGGATCGACTTGACAGTCTTGGAGATAGTGATAGCGCAGTTGTTCTTGAAGAGAGCGCTGATGATCCTGCACCACCCAGGTACTTAAAAAAAAAAAACAACAAACAAATTCATAAAAAAATATTATTAAATCATTTGTATTAGTGATTTTAATATTATAAAACTTGTATTTTTATTTATTAGATTTCGATCAAATATAACTGATATTACTGTGATACGCTCTGTATCTGACGCTGTTGAACCGTCCAATAAATATTCTTCTATGAGACGGAGTAACGGCTTTCTCCGAAGGCCAGAAATTTTAGAAACTGTTTATTCCGTTGAAGAGGATGTTGACAGTGAAAATAATGCAGACCCGTCTGAATCAGCGGAAGCGTCGGAAGCAGATGACAGAGGAATCAAAAGTCTTGGATCAGGCAAAGGTCGTCTTCAAGAAATCTATGGGAGCTTTGAACGATTAGCGCACGATGATTCACCACCAGGTGAACGACGCGATGAAAATGCAGGTCAACAAGCTCAGGTATTGTATCCAATATAATGTTCAATCATAGTAAAAAGTCTTTTTACATAGGATATTAATTGTTTATTACTAATGCAGGTTACCTACAACAGGGTAATGAGTAATCACCGGTCTGTTACCAAACCAAAAGATGTTAAATACAAAAGAATAAATAAGGCGAAGTCCAAAAGTCTCGAGGAATTGAGAGGTCGATTAAGAAATTGGGTGGAAAAAGGAAATAAAATTGCTATATCATTGGACCAGTCGTTTGCTTAGAAAATTGAAAAATATCCAGATGTATGAATTTTTTTTTGTTTATTGTTTCAATTGTATTTGTTTTGTTTTCTACAAACAAATTTCAAACTGACTGTCGAATGAAAGTTATATTGTTTCTATTTGCCATTGTTTTCCATTTTCGCATTGTAATTTGCATTTTTTGAGCTTCATGTGATATACTTCGCGACGTTTACATTATTATTAAATATAGACTCGCAATGCCCAAAGGTATTTATCAAAAAAACGAAAGAAAAGAGAAGAAAACAAACGGGAAAATAATATCTATTTTTTTTCTTTTTTTTTTTCTTCAAGCTTGCCTCCCCCTACTGGTCTTATTATATTTCATCAAGATCAAAATAAACATTATTATTATTATTATACGAAATTAAAAATCGGTAATCGGAAATCCATTTTTAATTAAGTTTTATAATAGCAATGTAATGTTTATTTTTGTCCGTACATCTGAATGAGATTTTTTGTTTTATTGCGGTAATGATCTCAGTAATGTACTTCTTATTTCCATTGATTTTTCACTTGAATCCGGGTCTTGTGCCAAAATACATTGCAATTTGTCGCAGAAATTCCTTTATGCCAATTACAAAAATTTATAGCATATATATATATATATAT